>CM074959.1:7905962-7953818 GCA_037577455.1 Pangasius macronema | reverse complement strand
TCCTACCTGCAAGTTTTAGTACAGTGGGAGGACATTGGAGATCCCACACGGACACAAAACTCCCTTCATAAAGGTTAAATAAAACATCTTTACAGAAACGTTCGCCAGAGCAACAATTCTGTTTTTCTTTGTTAAATAATGACACTTTTAACAACCTTTTTTTCATTAGGTTTCGATTATGTGAAGCATCCGCCATACAAGTTCCTGTGAATTAATTGTTACTATAGAAACGATGACGTATCGCAACGAGCACATTAATATAAACCGGTGATTTGTATTACAGAACTAGTGTCTATACATTTTTCTAGTTAATCCAGGTTATCATACTGCAATGTTGAACTCTACTGTTACTCACAGATTGAGTGCTGAAAACTATTTTGTACCAGTTGTTTATTTTTGCTCCTTCTCCTTGTTAAATATGTTGGTTTGTTGGTAATAAATGGCATTAAATCTCAGTTTTTTTAATGTTTACTGCTGTTTTCCAGGTGCCTTGTATTGTGCTACCTTTTTTGAAATATTACCACCGAGGGCCTAACTAATGGACAAGGCAAGCTGGGAAATGAGGTCACGGGTGTCTAGAAACCCGTGTATGCATTTAAGTGTTGAGGGAACGAGCTGTGATGACATGTTTGTGCCATCGTATGAAGTGGGAGATGTTTTTTCTGTGCTGTGTACCTGGAGCTTGGGAACACAGACACAGAATTGTTTCTGCAGCTAAGCTAGCCTTGATGATGTGTTCCTGAAAGTCTAGTGAATGTGACTAAATGACTAAATCACTGGCATTCAGACAAGTGGAAATTCAGTGGACTAATGAAAGGATTTGTTTAGAACGAAGCTTTTTATCTTAAACAAGTGTCACAAGCGATGCACGATTGTGCCTGGATGCATTATTTTGCATAAAAGCGCCCCAAGCACTCTTTCCCACTTAGTTCTACTTAGCTCTCTGACAGCCGTACCTTAATGCCGAGGCAACAAATAATCAGCTGTGAAATATAGAAACTGATGATGCGTTATAGAGGCTTCTTCGGTGCTCAGTAAGAAAAAAAATGCCATAGGCAAATTGTTTTTTTTTTTTTTCATCTCGTTGTAGCGTAGCGTTGAGTTAATCCGGCTCTGCGATGGTTTGCGTCATGACTGTGTCTGTGGGGACAACATCGTGCTGTAAAAGCTTAAGACCTTATTTATGTAAATATGACTGCTTCAAGTAGTAAACTTGCTTTGTTTTTGTCGTGTAATCCTTCTTATTTTCAGCATTCTAAACACTGTGTGGCTTAACTCATATGAAGATCTCTTTAACACTTTCCTGTGCTTTCAGTTTTTGAATAGTACAGAATGTATATATAGTACTGTGTTAGAATGAGCGCATGAGTATAACCATGCGATTTGTCTTGCAGCTGAACTGCTGTCAGAGCTGCTGGACAGGATTGGACAATTAACAGCTTTGTGCTATAAAGTGATATAAAATACAGCTTTTTCCAGCTTTTAGTAACTTGTCAGAAAGTTAGCAAAATTAAAAACTGTAATATAAAAAAAGCCTAATTTAATCACATATTGTATAATTGCAAATAAAAAAATAACAATTTAATTAATTAGCAAACCAAATAGAATAGAGAAAACGTTTATTATAGGAAAAAAAATAATGAGTGTGTAATGCATGGTGTAATGCAAGTAAAGCAATTGGTTGTTGTTGGTTCACATTCCTCAACTTCATCACTTATATTATAAATCTAAAATTAAAAATGATACATTTATAAAGATATACGTCTTTGAAATCATTAATCACTTATGCTGCTTTTCATTTCCAAACTCCAATGCCTATTATTCAGTAAATTCATGGAAAATAATGCAAATAAAATCCACTATAATCTTTTTAAAGGGATTTTTAAAATCATATTTAGACATTACATTAGCATTGTATACAGTAAGATACATGAAAGTGTGGAAATATGGTGTGTGTATACTTTATTGCCAAAATGACAACCACATGGAGACAGAGACAATAATACACAATTTGTCATCTTTTTGTATTTATATGTTAAATTCCATGTTCTCTGTATTCCAGAAATCTTCTAATAAATTCAGTAGAAAATGCTTGAAAATAAGGCAAATAAAAGTTAAAATTGACCCAGCAACACGTAGTTAGAGATCATTTCCCATTTATATCAGAGGAAATTCTCAGTCTGAATATATTTGTCCTGTTATATATCTCTCTTCGGACCCCAACTGTGCAGAGACCAGACACATTTGGGCTTCAGACATGAGTTGGGGTGCATGAGCCATCTGGATTTCTTTTTTTTTTTTTTCCTTTTTTTTTTTCCAGGTCAGGCGGCATTACCCCAGCACAGTAACAAGACAGAAGGCACAGATAGGATGGCTCTGCTTTCTGGGTCAAGTAAAGAGGAAATTGCTGTAGCATTGCGGGATTAAAGTTCAGGACACAGTGTATGAAAGCCATGCAGAATGAACATAAAGCAGATAGAGAGAGGTGAATGAGCAGAAAAACGAATTGAATTTCAGATGATATATCCGGATATATTTGTGGCAGGCGTTGTAGCGCATTTCAACGGTTATAGCATTTGTGTAGAGAGCTGGGCATAGTATCGTCGTTTAATGAGCAGTCGTGACTAAACGACTGACTAAAGGGAAAAAATGGAGGATGGCATAAAACGATGTCTTTGCTCAATATTGAAGTCACTGTTATATTGTATGTTATTCAGTATTTAACAAAACAGTTTTATTGTACTTTTAACATTTTATCAGTTTTATTCAACACAAAATAAACCTTCACAGGGATACATTTTTGATATAAAAAGTGCTTCTTAGTCACATTAACTGAGTATAGCCTTTCAATGCTGAGATAATTAATTATCAGAAGTAGTAAATTCATTCACAACCACAGTATGTCAAACAAAGACAAGTTAAGCATAGAGTCAAGAAAGTAATGCGCTACAGTTAATACGAATCGATCTGTAACATTAGCCAATTAGCTAGCTTCAGTAAAGCTTACAAAAAGCTCAGTAATTAGCTTAAATTAACTGATTAGGCTTCTACAACATTCATCAACCCACTTTGTGCTATTTTGGTGGTGTGGATTTTTGTTGTCCTTCTGTCTTAGCCTATTAGCAAGCAACAAAGTGAACATTAAATTTTCTAAGTATGTGTGCGGCATAGAGCTGTGATTACAGCAACGAGCTACGAGATGGCAGCGTGACAAAGGAAAATATATATATATTTTTTTACATTTTCTCAGTTCTATACAAATTAGGTATGACAACAAATCAACAAGTCCACACGATTAGCTCGAATGAGTCAGCCTTTCTTCAGTTCCCCACTCTTCATTCCTGCAATTAGTTTCAACTGGAAATGGAAAGAAAAAATGGAAATAAAACTTGTAACTAGGGTTTCTTCTTATCCAATCTCCCATTAAATGTGTATAGAGACATTATGAAGAAAAATAAATCTTGGAAAGCAGTAGCAGAAATCACTGATGCCTCAGGTAAGTTTACATAGCTAGTACAGTTATCTTGCTTTGCTAATTTGCCAACAAAGCTAATTTTCATGCAGAATAATGCTTTATTTAAATAGTGCTTCGCTAGTTATCTTTAGAAGCTATATATAGGAACTAAAAAAAAGGATTAACATGCTTAACTACAGGTGATATGAGTGACTTGTTGCCTGCTAATGTGAATGTAATGTGAACTCTTCAACCTTCCCAGAGAAAATTAGCCTTTTGGCTAAATCTGACTCATTTACATCATAAACAGTAGTAAATAATGAAGTGATTTTGTTTAATATGTATTGTCCTTCTTAAATAAATAAATAAATAAATAAATAGAAACATAGAAAAGAAAGAAACATCTGCATAAAATGGAGATTATACTCTGATTATAACAAGCGGTTGTGCCACAGTGAGTCTGATTGGATATTAGCTGTTATGCTGGTTTTTTTTTTTGTTTTTTAAATCATTTGTTGGATCAGCAGAGAGCAGCATGTGCATATGTGTGTGTGTGTGTGTGTGTGTGTGTGTGTGTGTGGTTTGGGTTCTGCATGGTGGTGATGTTGTTAAATTAGTTGATTAGGAACATTTTTTGGTGTAACAGTAATGAAATAAACATTGTTTATTCCTAAGGTAATTGTGCTTTATGGGAAACTTTATGTTAGTGAGAATGTTAGCGAACTCTATGTGACCTCAGATTATGTCATTATATATATATATGTTTTACTTTATGTTCCTTGTTTAATTGGACCCAGTTTTTCTTTATTTTTTCTTTATTTTTTCCTTTCTGCTGCTTTGCTAGTGTCTTGTGTTTACGCTTAGAAAATGTAGAACCTTGAGAGGTCTTTGATTGTCTGTCTGGGAGAACCTTTATGATCCTGTAGAGCTCTATAGCAGAACCTGGTATCAGAACATGTTCCAAGTAGAGCCCTTTCAGGAGGGTAGTATAGTGCATCAAGGCCTTGGAGAAGACGGTATTGTTCAACTGTATATTTAGCTAGAATCACGATAAAACTCTCTGCTCTCTACTGTCTGAGAAACTTTAATACTTTAATCTAATTACTGAAGAACCCTTTAGAAACCTTTCATAATATATAAATATCAAATTCCGTTTTCTTCTTAGTACCTAGAACCTGTCAGACATTTCAAATTTCAGTAAACTGTTTTGGTAAACTCTCAAAGGCTCTTAAAGTGTTCTTTGCTTGTCCCTCTAGGGGACCCTATAAGGTTCTCTGTAGAGCTCCACAACAGCATGTTTGTATATCAGAAAATGTTGCATGTAGAGCTCTTTTAGGATATTATATTGCACCGAGGCTTTGGAGAACACTATTTCATTCTGCTGTCTGCATATCTGTACATAGCTAGATTGGCAATAAAGCTGTCTACTCTGTAAGAGCCTTTAATTATCCAATTACCCAAGAACTCTTCAGGAACTTTGAAGAGTTTACTAAGACAGTTTTTAACGAAATTTGAAACTTGTGATTTAAGTGTTTACCAAGGCAGTTTAGTGAAATTTTAAATTCTATGTACCTTTAATTATTCAATTATCCATTAATCCTTTAAGAACCTTTATGAGTTTACCAAGACAGTTTAGTGAAATTTGAAACTCTCTTAGAACCTTTAGAGATCTTTATCCAATATCCAATCCAGTCATCCAAGAACCATTTAAGAACCTATAAGAATGTATAAACATTAAAATTCAATTTTCTTATTAATAACAAGAAACTGTCAGACATTTAACATTTTGCTAAACTGTCTTGGTAAAACCTTAACGGTTCTTCAAGGGTTCTTTGGTTGTCCTTTAAGGTTCTCTGCAGAACTCTACAACATACTACATACTACTCAGCAGTAGCATATGTTCTGCTGCATACCTGTACATAGCTAGAATGCCAATAAAGATCTCTACTGTCTAAGAACCTATAATTATCCAAGTACCCAAGAACCTTTAAAGAACATTTACTATTTTTTGTTATTCAAACCCTCATCTTATGGTTAAATGCTAGTTGTGCTCACTGTGTGAGTGAATTTTGAGCACAACTAGCATATAACCATAAGTGAAGTCTTAGCACCTAGCCCTTTCTTTTTTTTTTTTTCATTTACCACCCATCTTTAACCTTTTCACACTGTGCTGTAACCACAAAGCCTGAGCCCGAGACTGAGCCGGCAGGTAGACTGAATCTCTCAACAGATCCCTAAAATACTTCCTACCTCTCACAGCAATCCCTCTTAAATTTATCTTGAAAAAAAAAATCCTTTTTTTTCGATTGGCTGTGTCATCCCTGTTCATCCCTGTTTCATGGCACTCTGAAGACTGAGAAACGCACAGCAGGATTGAGAGTGAAAAGGCTTAATTTTACCACTATACTTTCAGAATCTGAAGCTTTGATTTTATTTTTTTTTTTGGACAAAGACTTTTCTGTTCATAGAAAGGCACCAGTACTATTGTGTGTATACAGGAGTAATTCCCATGTTCTCAGAATTGGAAGTCCAACTTTTTGACTCCTGAAAAAAGACTCGAGATGGAAGTGTGTCCAATCATCCAAGTTTCCATGACAACCAAAAATCTCAGCGGGCTTTGTGGCATAACCAAAAGTGCCATGCAGCTCGCCCGTCCATGATGTATATGTCTATTTCCAGTTTCAGAATGGCTCCCCTGCCGTTATATCAGTCACACTAATAGATAATTCATGCTCTGATGCCCTCGTCTGCACAGCCGCAATCGCAAGAGCGCAGACGCCCAACGTCTCCCAGCCCTGCAGAGAGGCGTTTTTCGGGGTTTTTTTTCCTCTTTTTTTTAATCAAACTTTCAGGGCTGCGATGCAATCAAGACTCTTGGAAGCAAGGATATCGTAGTGCAGCTTGGATATTGAGAATAATCAGCTGTGAAAAGGAAAGCCTGTAATTTTTCCATTTTTTTCTCTCATTAATTGGGCCGGATTGGCGAAAACCGACATATTCACAGAGTTTAAAAGAGTACGGGTTCTTATTTAGAAAGCTTTCGTAAAAAAATGTTCGGGGCTTTTCGTTTTTTTTTTTTGTTGTTGTTGTAGCCCCATGCAGTTGGAAAAGAGTGAAACACAATAAGGACACTTAGTATCTGTGCGTTACTGCTTCAGTGGCATGTGCCCACATCATTGGGCTTCTATTTGGACATAATTGGAGTAATTAAATCTAATGACTTCCTTTTATAATGGCGCAGCTCTATAAGTGGCATGATAAAGTGCTAAAAGTGCTGCGTCCATGCCGAGGCTAATGGGACGTGATCAGAGTTCATAGCAGTGTTGGCTAAGCGTGGCAGTGCTATCATGCTAGAAACGTCATCATAGTTCTTTGACAGAAATTTTACACCTTGAATTTATAATTGATCTCATGAGAGTATGTTTGCATTAAGCTAAGCACCTCTCACTGAGCTAGATACACAATGGGTGCTGCTCCATGCAGTCTTCTAGACTGTTTATGCAGCATGTTTGTAGAGGCAGTAAGAGGGCGAGCTGATGTGGCGATATAAAGCCATCCGATGCAAACTGTGGCAGGCTATTACTCTTCCATGCTGTTTGCTGGGTACAGCTGTATTATCGGCAAATACCTCCTCCGAAAGCATAGCGTGCATCAGCAGTCCTCATGATCAGGGCCGTTAAACATGGATAAATATATTTTACAGGTTCACAGCGAACAGGAAATCCTGTCAGCATCACCATAATTAGATGTGTTGCAGAGTTTCCACACTAAATGCAGCTGTTAGATAAGAAATAAAGCACAACAGGGTGTGCTGTTACATGAAAATAATCAATGGCTGTGTGGTGTCAAGACTTGTTACTGCTACTACCCCAATGTTGATTATTGTCCAGTAACAGCGGCTTCTGAAGACTTTTATTCCAAATAGACCACAGCAGTTTATCAACAACAAATGCATTTTTTTTTCCTTTAAAAAAAATGACACATCACAACTTTTTATCCATTTATAGTTACATTTGATGTTGTGGAATGTCTGAAGCTACTTCCTGTTATTGCTTACGTTATAGCAGCAATGAACAGTCCTTCCCTCACCAACCTCAGTTTTAATAAGATAGATAGATCGATACTTTATTAATCCCCAAGGGGAACTTTGGGAGACCAAAAAATGCACCTTGTCATGTTACCAAGAAACTGTAAAGCACCTTCTTGAAGACTTACGTTTTTTCTATGTAAAGTTAAAACTTCAAGTTTGTACGTCACCTCTGACCTTTACAAAGCACTGACACTGGAGACTCCTTCCAAAAATGCTAAACAAACATCCTTATAGAAAATTGTTTTTTTCTTTGAGAAGTCTCTCCAGTAAGTCAAAATGAATATCCGGCTAATGTGCTGCAGTTTGTGCCAACTAATAAAGTACATTAAAGATTCACTTTTTTGTCCAATACACCACTGCTGTGATAATATGCATTTGCACTAAAAATGATTTTATGGATCATTAAAGTCAACCACTTAGCACACTCTTTGTTAATTGTTATATAATGCTAAATAATGCATGCTGCTTGTGTATTCTCAGCAGATGGGGACTGGGGAGAGGAACACCAGTGCAGGAAAAGGAAATAGAAGGCAGAAAGTAAACCTTTTCAGTGTCATCAGAGGCAAAGTTTTATAGATTTGTGAGATTGCGAGGTAATGAGCAAATTATCCTGGCCCGCTTGGTGCATGTCTTCTCTCCGGTCGAAATCTGCTGAAGAAACAGAAGTCTGATAGGGATTAGTGAAGCATGTTGCTAAGTGATATTAATGAGGACCTGGGTAATTTAGTGACACCACCAAAGGGGCATCTGTTCCTTTAACAAATAGGAAAAAAAATAGGAATTATCCCTTTGCGGAATGCCTGAGACTTAGCATGTATCACTTGTAAAACTTTCTGAAGGCTTAGTGATGCTTCAGATCAAAAGCTTCAGGACTGTATAGGACATTTCACACAGATGTCTCTGGGAATACGGTGTAAAATATTCAAAATGTGTGTATGATACCCAGAGGTATCAAATCAAAAATGTATTAGCTAGCCCCGCGGGGAAAAGAAAGCTCCAGTGTGCCGCCTAGTCCTATGTTTTGGTTGCCTGGAAACCTAATTGATGAGACTAAAAGAAAAAAAGGAAGCTAAGGTAGTGTAATAACGTAAGACGAGCTAGTTAGCTCCTTAATGCATTAATACAGACTAAGGGAAACAAATGAGTACATGATCACCTAGAACATCGCGGTTGCTCGATCGACAAAAACTCAGCAAGTCATTGGCCGANTGAAAGCTATTATTCGAGCCTGGCTAGGGTCTAGCTAGGTTGTTCAGACTTGAAGGGAACGTTTTAAGGTGAATTCATTGTTTTGATAAAAGCTGTGAGACAAGTGACATCAACCGTGGGGTTACAGTGTACTCAGACTTTACCCAGTATTAGCTCCAGTCACACAGAAAGGGGAGTAATTGTGGTTAAGTACATGTTGACATTGGAAATCACAAATAATTAATACTTTGTACTGCACGTTGAGTCCACACAATCAGCATTAGTGTAATTAGAAAGCCATCATCAGGGCTTTAATGAGTATTTCATAATTGTCTAAAATAATGACCTTTTGGAGTGCTGTCATGGTCACCATAAACAGGATGGTTAAAGCTGTTTAGAGGTAGTTCTTATATTTTCTGCCTTTGTCAAATTGCAGGCATTTTATTTACATGTCCTTGCGGTCCTTTTGAAAAGAGTATATTCTGTTCATTCTTGGAAATAATTACCTTCTTTTTGTCCAAAGAGAGGACTTGGGTTGTGCAATCATAAATGATTTGTTGTGGCTAAGAGTTGCTTCCAATGGCCATCCTTTTCACGTTTTTCTTTTTTGTGTGTGTGTGTGTGTGGAAATAATGAAGAACCACACATTAAGGCAGTAATTCTTTTGAAATATCATATAGTTTCTTGTATTAAGAAAAGATGTTTGGGCAAACTAGTATTTATTATAGATTTTTTTCTTGGTAATTGCTCTGAGAAGGCAAGAAAGCATCTTTCATGCTTATCTCTTTGCCCTTTAGGCAGAAGCAGACGAATTGTTTGTGTTGGGATAGATTTCCGGAGTAGTTTAACTCCACCCCTGCTTTCTGTATGGGCCGGTGTAAAAGTGTGTTCAAAGCACCGGGAGGGCTCAGGGACATTTCAGGAGATTAAAGGTTGTACGGTGTAAAAGAAACCAATCGATGCCTTCTCCCTGCCAAGACATTGACCACCTATTGATCTGTAGGCAACAGCAAGGATGGTGATGCAACAGCTCTCTTGTAACAGATACCTTGGCCGTCACACCTAACTTTGGTGAACTTGAAAAGCTCAGAAAACTCTATTAGAGGCTCACACTTGATTGTTATTATTGATTGTTATTTTGACAAAAGAGCTGATCTCATTTCTGCAATATGCATAACAAGCATGCTTCATCATCAATGAGTGTTGGAAAGCATTCATTTTATAGAAAGCTCCTCATTAAATCAAAAATCGGATGATCCGAGCACTTTGATGCTCATTGTTTACAGCTGTAATTTTACAGACCCATTAATGAAAGGCGATCATGTCCACTATGCGTGCTTCCGTTGTGATCTCTCTTAGCAGCGGGGCCACAAAAGCCCACACGCCGAATACAGAGCGTCTGATATTTACCCACAAACATGGCACACACAGCATCAGCCCACGTTGTCATTAGCCCCTGTCTTTCCCCATGAGCCAGGGCAGGTGCTAATCAGCATGCTAATTGTAACATTGTGTTGTTGCGTGATCTGCCGAGATGAAAGGCAGGCTGTATGGCGAAGGAGCCAGAAGAGGGGGGACGAGGTCCAGCGGGGAGGCCGCGGCCGCTCTGTCTCATCATGACGTCTGGCATTTGCGCTCATTACCATGATTATGTCTTCCAGCTCGCAGCATTCAACACAGCACAGAGCTGCACGCGAGCTTACAACCGCCAGCAAGTGCTGTAGCACAGATTGTTTGTCGATTGGCTCTCCAGAACATCTCCAGTCCAGGTCTGGCTTGATTCCTTGCTCTTGAAGAGCTTCTCTGGTGCAGCCTGCTAGAAAGTGAGCTCCCAGCATTATGAAGGTGTTGTTCTCACTTTACATGTGTTACCGGAGGACATTTTAATCAAACTTGTCAGATTACTTTGACATAAGAAGGAAAGGAGCTTAGCAAACGTATAGTATAAGCTTCACACTAATTTGCTTTTCTGTTCACACTTGCGTGGCATCATGAGTTTAGTGAATTGCCAGCTCTTTTTTCCTTTCTACACTACATCCTCCACTTCTATTGTCGGTTTTGAAAGGGCCGTGTATAATCTACTACATAGTAAAGAGTGACGTGCATTCATGAAACATGAACATTGAGAAGCCGCAGTGATTTCCCAGGCATGTTCACACCTTCACAATGGCTGGGATAAGAAGTAGGGGGACAACAGGAAGAATAGACTTGTGAGAGAAGTTTGTAATCTTAGAATAGCTCGTACCGTACTATTGTGTGTGGTGCATGTGTAATGAAGCAAACTACCTTTGGTTTTATGGTTCTAGCATGATTCATGCACAGTAGTCATACACTTCAGTTCAATGCGTCGAGTTATTACGCTGACTTTACATATGCACACTTTTAGAAAGAAACCTCTTTAGTTTGTTCTTCTTTCATAACTCTAAAAAGTTCTAAGTAGAACCCAGCAGCAGGGTATTCCACTTTCAGAGAGGGCTGTAGATTAAATGGCTTCTTATAAGAAGCAAAGATTCTTCACTACTCCAGCAGCCCTTGAGAAATCCTTTCTTCTTGTCTCTCTTAGGAGATCCCTAGTCATGAAGTAGGATTAGGAACAATTATAGAACACATTATGTGTGAATTTTTCTTGGTCAGTGCACAGTATGCGACATACATGCAACATGGGCAGTCGTGGCCTAATGGTCTGAGAGTCGGACTTGTAACCTGAAGGTGAACCCGAAGGTCGTGGGTCCGGCAGGGATTGTAGGTGGGGGAGTGAATGANGTGAGACCCTTGAGCAAGGCACCGATCCCCCAACTGCTCCCCGAGCGCCGCAGCTAAAATGGCTGCCCACTGCTCCGAGTGTGTGTGTGTGTTCACTACTGTGTGTGCACTGGGATGGGTGAAATGCAGAGCACAAATTCCGAGTATGGGTCACCGTACCTGGCCACAAGTCACTTCACTTCACATATAATATCCATTAGCATTTCTTGGTCAAATGTTAACTTTCCTTTTTTGTACTAAGTTAAAACTTCTAACTTTTCAGGATTAGAAAACTCATTAGAAAGCTAAGAAAGAAGTGGCTATAAGCGAAGTGAGAAACGTTTGTGACTTTTTTATTTTATTGAAAAAAAATCTCACTAGAGCTGAAACGGCAGATCTGGCAGTGGGATTAATCCGTGAACATCGTGTATTTCTATATAAACAGAACGTCAACTACCATTGTGACAGATTTTATAGTTGCGTTCATTTAGTGTCCTATTATTTAATTACCAATAATGGGTACGCTGTAATAAAATGTCAAGCCAACAGGCTAGCACAAATTTCTAACCAGATTTTGGATTTTTAATAGGCTTCATATTAAGAAGGAAGTAATTCTGATCAGAAAGAGAAGTATGTTTCCAGCAACCTCTGATTAGCAGTGAAGCATGTAACATACAACATACAGTGTGCGACCTACATGTACACATATACATCATATCCCATAGCCATATGTCTCTTCAAAACAAAATATTGGACACGTCATGGCGTGTGCCAGGGCGTAATTTCATTCTGCTCTAATGAGAAATATCTCCGAATGCAGCTCATGCAAATTCATATCATCATGACTGAGTTCACGGTACTGCCGTACCTTTTTATTCCTGAATGATTATTTAACTTTCATGCCTTTTCATCCATAAAATGTGGTCCAAACCAAGAAATGAAGACAGAAATGTCTCTCCAGTCTTCCTACTGCATGTGGTTTTGTTCAGAAATTCTCGCAGGCCACATAATAATGATTTATCCATCGACTGGCCGACCTCAAACTGAAACATACTTTTTTTTCTAGCAATTCATTAACCACAAAGTGAGAACCAGAGACATAACTACATGTACTTTTCAGTTCCCCACAGATTTAATCAGACATAAAGTGAACAGGCTCGCATCTTTTAGATACTCCTGACTAGTCAGCGCTAACACACTTTTAAACCTTTGCGTCGATTACTCTTACGGATGATCAAAGCCTCGCGTCTGCTGTTGGATTATTGTCATTCTGTCTCATTAAAAATCGCAAGCATGTCGGTAGCAGCTGAGAGTGATTGTAAATTGTACCAACACAATTAGGACACATTTTCACACATGAAACAAGTCTTTACAATGAACGAACAAATATGAATAAACCAGATAAAAGTGCTGAATAAGTGAACGAGTGTGGATCAAAAATCACCCATTTTTTTATGGTTATTCATCTGAATCATCTACGAAAGCACCTTTAGTACAGATGTAGAGTGTAGTGTTGATGTCTGCAAACTATCCTGATTATTTCTAGTTGTAAAAAATGTACCGAAAGTACGAGACATAATGTATAAGATGTCAGCGTGTAGCGAATTTTTTGAGTGACGTATTACTCATAGTGATGTGATAAATGGGGACACTGGATAACAAATGGTGAATAAACCAAATAAATGAGCTTTAATCAAACCAGTGTGTTTATTTTTGCACCATTCATCAAGGCACTTGCTTTTTGGGCATACCATTCATCAATCCAGCAGTTGCATTTTGTACGTGTTTCATTATTCATCTCCTGATACCTGAGAGTGTTAAAAAAAAAAAAAACAGCTTGGAAACATGGAATTGTGAAGGATGAGGTGAACAGCAGGAGAAATGGGAAGTGGATGATTATTATTTTTGTCAGTGACTATATTTATAAATGGTTTTAGGCAGCATACGAGTGTCCAAGCTAGACTAAATGAAAAGGCTGTGACTGGCACCTGGTAATTTGAGGGCGAGACCTCCTGGTCAGAATGAAAAGCTGAAAAAGTGACAGCATCCTCTGTAGCCAGGAGTGGGTCTGTTTTTTTTGTTTTTTTCTCAAGCCCAGACCACACCACACTCCCAGCGGTGCTCATGCATGGAGAGAGAGATAGACAGAGAGAGAGAAAGAGAGAGAGAGAGAGAAAGAGAAAGCAGAGGCTCAAATTCTGCTTGAATTAGCGATGCTCCACATTCACCCCTGAGTGCACCGAAGTCACGGATGTGCTACGGAGATAGGATTACGGCCAAAGGAGTCCAAAGCCAATCCTCCGAGGCCCCATGGTCACCCAGAGAAAGACACAGGCCGGAAATACAAACAGCAGCACTTCATTTACTCACTGCTGAGCTCATATCTGAAGTGAAATGTGTGGAGTTATGCAACAGCAGCTGTCGCTTCGCATCAGGAAGCTCTGAGTCCCCTTTAAAAAGGAGCCTCGGCTTGCCTTTACTTTCCAACCGCCACCATCTAGCCATGCAAATTCACCAACAGCACACTCACCTGCGCATCCTGACTGGAAAAGACATTTTTTGAGTCATTTACTGCTTAACAAAACACCGATCCGTGATCCACACTGACAGAGCTGAGTCCTGCCACCACGCCAGAGCGCCTTCTAAATTACTTTCAATGCAGTGTAGTCCATCCTCTGAATAAAGGTGCCGCTTAATTGCCACCATGAAACAAATAAAGTGGTTGATTATTTAAAATCGATCAAAGTAGTCCCAAGGTATCAAGTGGCATTGTCTGACTTTTTCTTTTTTTTCTCTCTCTAGCTCAACAAGCGTAGTAGAGCACTAAGAGGCTTGTGTGCTGCTGATTTTTCCCTGATTGCAATTTACCAGTAAAAAGGCTCGATTAATGATTTAAGAACAAATGAAAGATGACACACATGAAAGTTTATGGCACTGTCGAATGTCATTAGGTTTACATGTAAACAACGCAGACATCACTACAGCAGCATGTTTTTGTAGGGCAACTGATAATGAATCGCAGTACTGAACAAACGTTGTTGTTTTTTTGTTGGTTTTTTTTGGTTGCGTGATAATGTGTGTGAACTTTTGTTCGCGTCCATAAATGACGGGAACACCTCAGAACGATAGAGACCGACGAAGACAGTTACTTTGTGGAGTTGTCATACAATGGGTTGTGAGTGGAGAGTCGGTCGCAATTCACTGCGAAAACTCACCGGCACGGTGGATTTGTAGGTCATTTCAAAGACTAACATTGTTACTACAGTAAAATAGAGTAAATTCAAGAGATAAATGGCAACCTTGAACAATTAATGTTATATTGTGTATAATCTATAAGAGTAAATATCATGGCAGTGTAAGATTGTGTAGCCAACATTGCTCTTTTAATGCAAGCTTTATTTTTATGGAAGCAGTACAAGGTCAAACAACATTTTTAAAAAAATGGAATATGTGCACCCATTGTATGCTGGAATAGCAGAGCCCATGCTAGCTGGTGCTTTGTACTTTGCAGATTAGAAGCACCATCATTCCAACAGTGTGCTTTCTCTAGACTGGGCTAAAGGAGGCATAGAGAAACGTTTTGTACTTCCTAATGCAATTTTAGCACTGTATTTCTATCCCAAAGCAGCAGACTTCTGCGCTCCTCTGAAACGGCTTCCAAAAACCACAGCGCTGTTGTAATTCTGACTAAAGCTCTAATTACATTTTTGGGCTCGATTAACAGAAGTCATAATTATACTACCTTTATTATGCAAATTAACGGGCTGATTTCAAAGAATTAATTACCCCTGTCCAAAGTTTGATTAGTAAATGGGTGTTTTCTGGTTCTGGCAATTTTTATTGCGCCATTTTGGAAAGACAAAAGAAGTTCAGACTAAAAGATACTTAAAGGAATCTCTTGAAACCAAAATGGCACAGATTGCGTTCAGTGCGCTAATCAATACATGACACTTCATAGTCAAAAAAGTAAAGCTCATTTCCAAAAGAAATGGAAAAAAAGATGATGAAAAAAAAACCCTCCCTTTTTTTAGCACGAGTGCCTTTAATTGAAGTCCTTCACGTCACTTATCTGATAATTGCGACATAATTTAAAAGTCTTTGTTGCTTTTAACCTCCACGCAAAAAAACGAGCGAAAGTAGCAGAGTGAAGTCATTCGTGTTTAAGACAAAAGGCGAACTCAATGCTTCCTGCTTATTCTGCAGACAAAAGCCTCCAGCAAATGAAATGCAAGAGCAGGCAGGGCACAATAGGCCATCTGAATGAGTCGGAATGAGTTCGGCGAACAAAAACGACCAGGATGAAAAAGGACACCGTTTAAAAGACCCGCTGGATTAGTAGCCGATGGACATGGCCCAATTCCGAGACCTCAATGAGTACTCTCAGGCCAATCAAGCTCAATCAAACTGAACCCTTGACTTCCAGCGGTGGTCACTCTCCACCAGAAACATATTCTTTCCTTGAAGCTCATTTCCACAGAACAAGAAGTGCAGAGATAACCATGTGTACTTTTCTGTTGTCACAAATACAATCAGATGTGAAGCGATAAAGCTCGTCTATTTCAAACTAGCACATATTCACAGTTAAAAGAGAAAAAAAAAATCTGTGAAGATTACTTGGGCTCGATACGTCATGTAGTCCGCACTGCCATTCTCATTTGTTCCATTTCAAAGTGTTCGATTTTTTTTGTTTGTTTGTTTTCATAACAATTTACTAGTGGAGCACAAAACGTGACATGTCGTGGCTTTTATGTTCTTAATGCATGCCTCATAAAAAGCAATCTTTATCAAACTACTGACGAATTCAGTCAGAAGCAAGATTATTTTTGTGATAAGCTAGCTATATTCCGAAGATTCCTGATCAGTACAAGAATCTGCAATCAGTTTTTCTGATTGACTTTTAAAAAAAATCAAGTCGATTTTGTACCAAAAAAAAAAAGCTCTCTATTCATTTACATCTTTGCTGTTTAGAAAATCAATTTCTAGCTCATTTCCAGGATGTTTTTCATGATTTATATGCATGACACAGATTGTTATGCTGAAATAACTGCTGCTGATATTACTGGAATATTGCAAATAAAGTATAGAGGCACACTACTAAAGACATTGTGGCTGGTTTTGTGTAATAAAGTGAAGTTTAAAATGAATTCAGTGATTGTTATGTCGTAACGTGACGGTCAGTCTTCCCCAAATTATATACAAAAATAATTTCAAATAGGTGATAATTTGTGCTGTGCCATCACTTATTTGGTTTAGCAGATGCTGTAAGGCTATTGTAAGTCTTTTGTCAAGTAGGATTTGTCTTATAGTCTAATATATGTTCATGTGCTATAAGGGCCTAGTTAGAGTGAGAAAAAAACTCCGCTAATCTTTCCTAATTTTGAATTTTCCAAAAATAATTTCCTAAATATCTGTCTATCTAATTTGGAGCTCATCTTGTTTATGTGGAAACGTCCGACTGACACCCATCTGCTCTAATCTCCTCTGAATTTTGAGTCATGGCTGAGTAGAAAACAAATTAAATAATCTAAGCATAAAATAGTCTCCTTGCCTTAAAGAGGAAGTCTGATGCTAGTTTGGTGGCACAGTGAGTCAAGGCGATTGCAGGGATGTTTCAGTTGTATATTTATAACTCGCTGATATTTATATGATCCTAACGTGTTATTCTGCAACGGACCGTCGTCCCATACGGGGTGAATTCTCCCGCCTTGCACGCAGTGTTACCGGGATAGGTTCCGGATCCACCGTGATCCTGAGCAGGATAAAGCACATACTAAAGATGAATGAATGAATAATGTATCATTGGTCCTGATCCTGCCTTACGGGATGTCCGAGTACCAGTATCCGAGCTGTTACTGACTCAAGGGCGTAGTTTTAGCATGGACACAAGGGACGCGTCCCCACCAATGTTCAGCGATTATTAAATTGTCCCCACCAATAATTTTATACCCTCCAAAAAACAGATTCTCATTGGGTGCAACAGGAAGGGTTCAATTCGGTTCCTTTCTGGCGTCCTACCAATAGATATCTTCCTATAGTTACAAAAGTCCTTGATATTTTGATTCTGATTGGGTTATCAGGAACACATGCAATGTGATTGGCTGTGCCTTACCTTGCTGTCACGTGAAGAATCTTAGAATCTTAGGTCCCCACCAATGCCAAGAGCAAATCTACGCCCTTGTACTGACTTGATCTAGACGTGTCGGATTGGATTTGATATATTTTATATGTCAATGCATATGTAATTATATTGTTGCTTCATCATATACCTTTTCTATTAATTACAGCACAATGTGAGTTAACAAAAATCTAAATCCTTCTAGAAATAGATTCATTTATTGTACAGTGTAAGTTTTATTCTCAGATTACACCAGATGGGAATTATAAGCGGAATGTCGGAGAAGTCTTTACTTCATTGCTGTGCTTTTTCACAACACGTAAGTAATTACAGACTAACGTGCAATATTAGTGTTGCTATAGTGCCACAGTTAGTCATGGTGGATCAAGTCAAGTCAAAGTCAAGTGGAGTTTATTGTCATTTCAGCCATATACAAGTACATAGTGAAACGAAACAACGTTTCTCCAGGACCAANCCCTAATGCTGACTTTTTCAAAATACAGATTAAAATGCATCTCCATATACTGCTGTCTACCTGATCTTTTTTTTTTTTTTTACCCAGTCAAGTTCAGTTGCTGCAGCTAAGATTTTCCCTAAGATTTCGTAAACCCCTTCCTTTGGACTAATCATACTACATGTCGGAGACAAAGAGGCACGTCACCTACACCTGACGTGATTTTTAGGAAACACATTTAGACAATAAGAACATTTGTAGTTACATTGCTACCACTACTGCCGCTCTTAACTTTAGAACATGTGTCTTTGTCATATACGACAGCTGTCAAAAACACAGAAGAACATGGAATTGCTGATCATAACTAAAAGAAACAACTATCTATTTCTGGCTAAGCGGCACAGCAGTGTGCCGCTTCAGTTATATATATTTTTTGGCTCAGTGTGCTGCCTTTCCTCGCTGCCACTTTCTCTTTCAGCTTATAAAGACAACATGATGCTGAAAAAGAGATTTTCTGGAAAAGTCGTTTTGCAATTTTTTGCTTTAATTGGCACAACTGGCATGAAGCCGTGATATCTTTAGGCTAGGCTAATCATGCCATGAAAATTTCAAATCAAATGCATCACAGCTGTATATAATGCAATGAAAAAATGCTTAGTGACCAAGCAAAGCTGGAGAGGTTGTACAGAATTGTTTGGAGTATTAAAAAAAGGTGTCATTATCAGATTATTAAACAATACAGAGAGAGCTTTGGTGTCTGTTTCCTAAAAAAATGGAAAACTGGAATCTGGATTTTATTTATGGCTCATCTTTCAAGGAATACATTACCTCTCCAAAGGGGTGTCCAGTGGGCCTGCAGCTTTTTATTCCAACCAAGCTGGATTCCTGGTAGACAATTGACGGCCAAGAGGAACTGATTAAATAGGTGGAATCAGGTGTGGCTCCTGATTGGTTGGATGGAAAACCTGCAGCCACACCAGCCCTTAGCGAATAAGATTGGACACCCGTGGTCAATAATACACCACATAATGTGGTGTAAATAATTACTCCTACCAAACCCAGTCCACCAGCCTGTGCTTTGTATCTTTTTATTTTCAGACATAGGAGCACTGCCTGTCATGTTTAAATAGGTCAATTAAATTGCTCCTGCATGTTGTTTTGCTATGTTGCTATTCATTATTCTTGTAAAGTTTTGATCTGCTAATGCATAAACCCACATGAAGTCCACAATATGACTGTATTAACCAATAAAGTGCCCCAGTGCAGCAAACCTGTCATCTGTGTTTTAATTGGCTTACTTTCAAAGAACATTGTTCCTCAAACAAACAGGAAGTTCCCCTCAGTGCTGGTATTTTCTTTGTTAATGCTCAGAAGCTACAGCACATGAATCAAACAGGAACATTTAAGATGTGTTGTTGCGATTGATTGTGCCTTAAGGCTGTCTTCTCTTGTGCATCTTTTTACAATGGCATTATAACACCAAAGCGTCTTTTGATACTCCACATAATGTATGGTCAATAATAATGGCCTGAAGTTCGGGACATGGTACATCGGCTTTGTCTTTGAATTTCTCCTGTTATATAAGAGCAGCGAGACAAAACTGCTCTGTAAGGATATGTATAATTAAAGTCTAAGGACAAGCCACTTTACGTTCTTACCCATGCTATTAATATTTCATGCCTCCATCTCCTCATGCATGGGGAATTCTGTATCCCTGAAATAAATGCAAGGGAAAAGGGCTCTCCGGAGGCCTGAGGATGATATTTAAAGCTTGGTTAGTCTGACCCCTTTAAACTTAAGGACACTTTGGGATGGGGTCAGAGTAATGGGTGAAGAGAAAACTATTAAGCCTAGCATCTGGTTTATTTTCTTTTTTTTTATTTTATTTTATCTGTTGAATTGGTGATATTTCACTATCTTAAGTGCATACTTCTCATAGCCATCTGTAATTACAGTAAGGGTGTCCACGGAGCCACATATTGGTTCTTAATGGCATTGTTGATGTATTGTCGCATTACAGCCTTCATGGTTAATAACTGAAATGCTTACTTGTAGTTAAATTGTTAATGATGGGACATGATATTTGTGACTCATTTTTCTTCATCATGAGTCAGAATGAGCTTTTTATTTTCATTTTACCCTGACTGATTTTGTATACCATCATGTGTACATATGTATGCAGGAGGTGGACAAATCAGTACCACAGGCACCCAGGACACTCAGGACCAAGAAGATTACCAGAAGATTACATGTCTGGGTGTATTTTTTTTATTATTATTCATTATAGTCGCATGGTTCAGCGGGCTAGCGGTTAGCAGCACTGTTTCTTCTCTTATTCGACATCAGAGAAACAAAAAAACCCTGCTCCTTACTGATTTGTCAAAACGAATGTTTTTAATTGGTATGTTTATTTAAACAAAATCCGCTTCACTGTGTCGTGACACAACTCAGTGCTGTAGCTGTAACTGTAACACATGCTTCTGCTTCTGAATCCTACTCCCTGCTGCACTACATGCACAGGCTTTTACTCAGTGTACTAATTAATTTGCATGGATGACATACAATCTTTTCTGAATCAGGAACGCAGGCATGTGGAAACACTGACACCCAGCTCATAGCCAAATATTGGCTAAAAACTTGTTGACTTGTGCAAACACAATGTACCACATCAGACAAAGGAATATTACACTTGTTTGTGTCTAACGACACTTTGTTACATTACGTTAGCTACCATTTTAGCCTAGTTTCCAGGCAACCAAAACATTGGCCTTGGATCTTCCACCTACCTGGTGGGATAGCTAATTAATTTATCATTTGGCCACTCAGGTGTGTATCACCTTCTGCTTGTGAAGAAAATACATATGCAATATTTTCAAGTATGCCTTCTACATTTACGGCATTTGGCAGACGCCCTTATCCAGAGCGACTTACATTTTTATCGTATTTATACAACTGAGCAGTTGTATCAATGGGGTCAGAGTAATGGGTGAAGAGAAAACTATTAAGCCTAGCATCTGGTTTATTTTCTTTTTTTTATTTTATCTGTTGGATTGGTGATATTTCAATATCTTATATCTTCAATATCTTCAGTTGAGGGTTAAGGGCCTTGCTCAAGCGCCCAGCAGTGGCAGCTTGGCAGTGCTGAGGATCGAACTCATGACCTTCCGATCAGTAGCCCAACGTCCTAACCACTGAGCTATCACTGCCCTGAGACATCTAAATCAAATATGCTCATAAGTGTATTTAAAACAAGGTTTTGTGGTTGGTCTTGATTGTATGCCGTGAAAGTGGACAGCTTGGACCTATATAAACATTTTAATTAGCCTGCCAGCCGGGTGCCTAAATTTATCATCTTCAAGCCTTGTCGAGAGACTGCAACCCAAGCAATAACACCTTCATATTGATCGCTGACCATAGTGTAGCCATCCCAGAATCGTTAATGGGTTCCAACAGTAAACCCAGATCATAAAGTTAAGCCACCTTATCTTTTGCCGATTACCCTCTGTTTTATAGTTCTCTATTAACGTTAACGAGAGCAGAAGGTCCAGTCTGGACACTTCTAATCGCTCTAACGTTGGAACCTGAACAGTCAGGGGTAGGCAGTTTATTGTAGAGAAAAAATGGTCAAAGGCTGCCAAGCAGTCTCACCTGCCTGGCACTCTATACTTAACACGTAGGCAAGAGCATTACAACTTGAGATTTTATCTTCCAATAAAATACTTTCAACAACGTGATTGAACTCATAATTAGTGCTCAAATCCTAGTTGTTCTTGTTGCACGACAGATTGGTATTTTCACCTCAGGTCTTGGCTTCAAAAGGCGACTTAATTTTGGACGTAGAGAATTTCGATTGGTTAGATATTACACACTGGCAGCTAAAAGGACTGTACATCATTACATACACCCCAGGAATGCTTGTGCACCTGCCCAGTAGGACTTCTCACTTGTTAACATGATTGCTTCAACAGATCAATAGCAATTTTGTTGTGGGTCACATTCTCAATGACAGTAATGCACACGCTGAAATGCAACACCTCTTATTCCCCCAACGTTAAATTGCAAAATCTGTCTCCCAGAATCAGCCGCTGGTTCTGTTAACTGTCTGTGGAATGTGATTAAGTAAACCATCGGGAGCTGGTTAGGGCATCGATGTTAGTTTACCTTCACTGCAAACATCTCCCCACATTGTTATAGCCGTAGTTCTAGGGGAGGCCTGGGGTGGCCAGTGCCTCACAGTGACAAGGTCAGACCCCACTTTGGTCCAAATAAATGAGGAATTTGAAATAGCAAGATCTGAAATTGTATTAGACTGAGCAGCACTGCAAGAAAATGGAGGTTCTGTTTTATAAAATTACATCTGAACTCACTGATTCAGTTTGGTGGCAGTTTTTGGAATTCTAAATCTAGTTAACAGTTTGTAGCAATTCCAGTGATTGAGATGTTTGAGAATTGGTGGGTGGGTCTGAAACCAAACTTGCTGCTTATTCTGTCTCATGAGAGAATGTCTTAGAAGCAAACACTTTCCTACAGAGCTACACACAAGGAAACTGTTTGAGACAGACTTTGAATGCTGCATTACATCACATATGCTGATGTTTGCTAACCTCAAAACACTGTTAGGCTAGGCAGCTCCACAGCTCTAGAGTGCCTGAGTCAGTCATGAGCTTGGGTAACTGTTTGTGCATGTTCCTCCCATTTTTGCATGGGGTTCCTTCGGGTTTTCTGGTTCCCTCCAACCTTGCAAAGACATTGAAAAAAANCTGCCCTTAGGTGTGAATAAGAATGTGTGAGAATGTGTGTCCAATGTGTGTGGTAGATTGGATTGTCTAATCCAGGGTGACTTCCTACGTCGCTTCCAGTCGTCATGGGATTGGTCCCGGATCCACCACCCCTGACCAGGATAAACCATTTGCTGAAGATTAATGACAGTCATAAAAATTGTCAAATAACAGTTTGAACATTCAACATTTATTCATATCAAGTCAAAGTAGTCGTGACTGAGCAATTCAGAACAACTGCACATAACTCCCGGGGTATGTAGAACAACAGGGATGCATGTATGCTGCCTTCAGATGAAGACTTCTCAGAAGGCAGTATTCTATGCAAATAATGCAAATGACTCAAGGCCTTCCTGATTCTGTGTACAGCTTGAGTTGACAGCATTTGTTTCACACCCCATGTAGTACATAAACATCTAGTGTACAAATTACATCTTAACACTACGCCTAAATTATGTCTTTACATCATATGCAGGTGGTTTGCTAATAGTTTGGAAGATGTCTGCACAATCTTATGGATCACGTCTAAGTCATGTTCTTAACATTCTAATGTTTATGGCTTTAGATGAATTGGAATAGTTTAAACCATGGTCAGCAAGTATGGTGGTCAGCAACTAGAAATAACTTACAATTTGTTAACCTTTTTTTTTTGCCACCAGTAGCAAATAGGTCCATATCTGATATACCTTATATGTCCACAGGTTTGTGAACACCTGACCATCACTCCCATGTGTGCTTTTTGAACATCTCATTCCAGGTTTAGACCCCCCCCCCCCCCTGCCCACCCCCCTTTTGCTTTTTATAAATGTCTCCCCTCTTCTGGGAAGGCTTTCGACTAGATTTTGGAGCGTAGCTGTGTGGATTTGCCCATTCAGCCACAAAAGCATTAGTGAGATTAGGCACTGATATCGGGTGAGGAGGCCTGGGGCAAAGTCAACATTTCAGTTCAGTTTCCAAAGGGGTTTTAGTGGGGTTGAGGTCAGGGCCCTGTGCAGGCCACCAGAGCTCATCCCCTCCAACCTCAGCAAATCATGTTTTCATGGAGCTTGCTTTGTGCACAGGGGTATTGTCATGATGGAACAGGTTTGGGCCTCTTAGTCCCAGTGAAGGGAAATTGTAATACTACAGCATAAAAAGACATCCTGTACACTTGTGTCCTTCCAACTTTGTGGCAACCATTCGGGGAAGAACCACATGTGGATGTGGTCAGGTGTCCACAAACATTTGGCCATATAGTGTAGGCTAAGTAAAGAACTAAACATGACGGTGGGCGGTTAGAGGAAACTAATAGATAATAGATGGGGTGGCATGATAAGGTAATAAGGTAATAAGACTGACAACGCACTGGGTATTCCTACCAAGAAACCACAAAGTCCTCCCATGTCAGAAAACTTTCCTGTGTCTCTGTTACAAAGTGCTGAAACTGGAGACTCCTTCCATTAATGCTAAATACTCTTTAATGTCTTACCATAGAAATGCTAATGTATTAGAATGAGAACATTAACTTGGCATTCTGGAGCTACTGTCAGAGGTGCTATTAAAGAAAATGAATCAACAACCAATTAGAATCGAGCTTTCAACAGCACCGTGAAGTAATGAGAAAATAAAGAATTCCGTTTAAACCTTGCCTTATAATGTTGATTCATATTCAAGCAAAAGAAAATCAGTGTCTGGTTCATGCAGCACAAACCACACTTCCCATAAAGATGTTAAAGTGCACAAGAAATTGTTTTATCGCCACGTTTTTGCATTCGTGAGCGGTTTATACATGCATGTGCGAGGCGCATTGTTTATTTTCACCTTTCCTGATAAGAAAAAAAAGATTGTGTAGGTGTGATTATGCATGCCTGCTGGTATATCAGCTTTCTGCTTGTGTACAAATAGAGAAGTCTAGAAAAAAAAGCTCTTCCCCAGCTTTTAAATATTCACTAAGGTTTGTCATCAAAGGGCTCAGCTAGTCTGACATCTCACTTTTCTATCCAAGGCAGAATCAAGGATGGGAATGAGAATCTGTCGGATTCTGCCGGTGGCAAAATGGGACGCACAGGCCATCCCCTCCCTCTATCTCTCTCTCTCTCTCTCTCTCTTTTCTTCCTCTCTATTTTGCTGTATATCTGGCCCTTTTGATCAGCAGGCCTCTTCTAAACCTGATGCCAGAGTGCATTCTAGGCAGTGGAACCAAAGATGATCAAATTGGTATTAAGACTGGAGGAGAGAGGAAGGACAGCGCATAGTGCAGAAGAGACAGCATCATGCTGGCGTGGCTTGAAAACAAGGAGGATAATTGATCATGGGGGAGAGAGTTGTTCCCCCCATTACTGCAGCACTGGGTGCGCTCCAGTCCAGGAACAAGACACAGGACAGAAAAGCACAGTGGGAGTTCGCCGTGCCCTTGCCCTGGAATTGCATGAGCTCTAACATCCATCCCATCTATACCATGAGTGATAATCTTCTAACTCATGCAGGATGAGTGGCGTTGCTATGGAGAGACCACGTCGTTGTCCTATGTCTTTGTTCTCATTTGTGGTTAGGCACAAAAGGGCAGTATGATGGATGCAGCCATAGATGTGCACAATACAAATGCATGCGGCATTAAGTACTGTTTAAAAGGCCATACCGATGCTTTGGAGGTTTGTTTACTTTCCATTAGGATGTTCTGGCTCTCTAGCAGCAGTCCACTCGCCCATCAATTACCCACAAGGCTTAGTGAGACCTTCAACCACAATGTTTTAGTGCACTTGTTCTGTTACAATGTTGACAAACTGCAATGCTGTTGTTTTTTTGTTTTTTTTGCTGGGCAGAAAGCCTTGCTAATTTAATTACTTTTACTTCGAATTGATAGCCGTAATGGGTTAAGTTAGGATCAAAGGCTTAGGTTAACACTGCTGCATTGCAGAAGATAATTACCTGAGTCAGATATAAAATATTAAAATATAAACAATATCCTGTGTTGATGATGTAAGGAATGAAACACAACAAAATAATCAAAGATGACTCTACCTTGCAGCGGTGTTACTGTTATCACCATGAAATCTCGTTAGGTGTATTATTGCTTTTAAAGCGTAGTAATTTGCCAATGATTACAAGTTTTATTTATTAAAGAACAACACATAGTTTTTTTTTAAATTTGTAGTTAAATTTAATGTTGTGGAATGCCCAGGAAATGCATTGTAACAGATATAAAAAGTCGTTCCCTTATTTTCTCTTGAGGTTCATAATGGTGGAGAACAGTGCTGACAATGGAGACTCCTTCCATACATATTAAATAAATACAGAAATGATTTTACAGAATTTTGTTCCTTCACCAATGATTATTCATATTTATTTGTTAAATAACAGAATGTGTTTGTTAGACTTCGATCACAAGGAGCCCTACAAGTCCTTGTGTAAGATGTTACTATAGAAACGGTAATGTATTTGGACAAGCACATTAATATAAACCTATCAAAGTCATGCTTAGAGAATTCAGCATCGCAGAGGTGAATGTCTTTCTTAATTCCAGTGGCAAGTAATTACAACTGGCTTATAACAGAGTAGTTATAAGTTAACATTTTAAAGGGAAAGCAGTCTCAGAGTGTCAGGATAAGCAACTCGAGCATTACAGGAGAGTGCTTACAACAACGCTTTCACATATCACCTGATTAATAAGATATTACCTATTTCTAATACGTGTTTAAAAAAATTATATTCAAAACGTGTTTCTCCATAATTGCAACTTTTTTCCTCAACTTTCTCTACTTGTGCTTTGATCTGTCATAATACCAACACGGGTACCATTTGGGACTCTCTTCCAGAGGTTATAGGCATCAAAGATTAATAGCGCTTACAACCGGTTGCAGCAGAGCTTTGTTCGCTAGTAATTAAGGGCAGAAGGAGTTAAACGGAGGTTTTGACAGTTTCAAACAGCCAGGCAACATTCTGAAAGACCAAAAGACAAGACAAATGTGGATTGTTTTGGCGCCGCACATATTCTGAGTATCTAGTGGCCTTCCGAGGCGTGCAAAATGCAGCAGGAAATGCGATCTAACAACTTACAAGCCAATGATACACATCCTTATTCTCTACATGCCAACGGATTATTTATTTGCTTGCGGATTTTACATTGTGATTCAACAAAAGGTCCGTTTCAATAGCCATTTCCTTTGGGAAGCATATTGCACTTGTTTTCACATTCCATCCGTATTAAAAGCATGACAGATGGATTTTTGTTTCCCTTTGTCGCAAGGCTCAATCTTTTGCATTTTAACCACTTTTCTACTTATCTCACACATTGGTGTAATTTGCTCGGTTCCATTACTTTTCCTCAGCCACTTTTTTGTTTGCCTCCCCGTTGATGTCTGAATTCGCATCTCTAGCCATTGTCACTTTCCCTCTGTTTCTAAATGAGTATTCCACACCATGCAACAATACGTGGTATTATTCCTACCATCATATGCATGCAGAACTCTCAATTATAGCATAACTCAGCACTTGCCACTTGTATGCAGACTCTTGAAGCCACCGCTTGTCCATTATCCGGCTTTGTCAGCGAGAGTGGGATTTATCAGACGTCCAGTCCTGCAGCTGCATCCACGGACATCATTCTGGCTCACATCAGAGACAGGAGATTAGGATACAGCAAATGGAAGGCTCCATTTAGGCTACTACGTGTCCTCGTTCTTGTCATTCTCTAATGTCATTATAGATTTTGGAGTTCCATTTTTTCCTGCCACTTCACATATCTTTGTTACTTTCAGCAGAGAATGGTATTAAATTTTGAATGCCCCAGAAAAGGCATTAACATATCTTTCTCATAATTCAAAGATCTTGAGCATGTGTGCTTGGATTCTGCTGATGTTGATCTCTACATTATACTCACTTTCAGTTTGATCGTAGAAAAAGAGTGGGAAAAGAAAAAAGTCGAGGATTTATTTTTTCCCTGACTCAAAAGCTCTAAAATTACATGCAAGCCCAAAGTCAGCAGCAGGGTATTGTCGGTCCTAACACCTGGCTTTTTTTTTTTTTTTAAACACACCAAAAAGTGTCATGCTAACTTTGCAGGAAAACTGCACGCTTGCATCCTCGCTCGTCGCGCGGCCTTGAAGATCAGCGGGTTCAAACCTGCAGCCTCAGAGGCGTGCTCATTTTCATTCTGCCACGTTCTGATGGAAACCTGCGTATTAAGATGCGAGGTAATGGTGTCTGTAGAGCGCGGCATAATATACTCATTGCAAACAAAGCTCTGGAGTGATGAGCCAAGCACTTTAACTGTTTACAGAGAATGGAGGGGAAAAACAGCAACAGCAGGTCTTTTTTGTGCACTTCTGCCGATTTCTCGGGGACTTTTGGAGGCATGCCAATCAAAGCAGATCAGCGCAACAGCGCCGAACAAACAGGCTACAGTGGAACCCAGTGAAGATGAATGAGTTTACATATCTGGTGCAGGTTATTTATCTACAGGGCTGGCAAAGGTCCCACAGTCCTCGAAGAGCTGTAGGACCGTTTAACCTTGAGAGCAAGCTGGAACGATGCTATACTGCAGGGAGAAAAATTCAGCCTGAAATCACAGAGGCAGCAGAGAGGCTTCACACAAATATGAAGGAGTGTTGGTGGGAAAGAGGCTTTTTTGTTTAAAAGTGTCGAAAATGACAGTAAAATTACAGTATAATGGCACACTCTTTTTAATAATAGCTGTTGGCTCTCTGTCCAAAGCTGTGTATATTATAACGTATGCCTCTGCCTAATGGACCTTTATGTCTTATTTGCCTTGCTGTGAATGTTG
Source organism: Pangasius macronema (assembly GCA_037577455.1). Classification (NCBI taxonomy): domain Eukaryota; kingdom Metazoa; phylum Chordata; class Actinopteri; order Siluriformes; family Pangasiidae; genus Pangasius; species Pangasius macronema. The sequence goes on along the minus strand of CM074959.1, from coordinate 7,925,236 downwards.
AAGACACCCTATTAGGATTTTTTTTTTCATCTCTTTGATAGATAATTTTTTAAAATGTGGTAGGCGTGCATCATTTTTTTCAGAACTGATATCAGCTGTTAAAGCACAGTGCTGTTGAGTTCTCGGTTCTGATTAGTCAGAAGGTGTTTGTTAATACTTTATTACAGAAGCTCTGACAATAGTCCTGGCTCACAGGTTTATATTAATGCTCCTTTTCTAAAACTTTATTGTTTCTGTAGTAACCGCTGTGCAACTGTTACAGTTTTCCACCACTGGGAAGTCTTCAGGATAGAGGACTGGCAGATAATTCGGTTGTTAAGAGCATCTGTGCTTTCCAGTTTCTCTGTAACTGACTGCTTATTTCTGCTATAATGTAAGTGATAACAGAAACTAACCTGTTTCGTTTGCATTCCACAACATTCAACGAAACTATAAACAGATAAAAAGTACAATGTGCCGTTCTTAAATAAATTCAAAAATGTATTTTATTTCGTTGCCAGTTGGACGCTAAGATAAAAAAAAATGTCAGCTATTAAATTTGATCTGATGCTTATGTAACGATTTAGACCAAGCTTGGTATATTTTTAGATAGGTGAAAAATTAAAGGAAAAACTGGTGCATAAGTTATGCTGTAAGGGGCATTTATTTATTTAGCTGATTGGTTTGGCGTCATTTATCGTCTTAGAGGAAGCATGACTGCAAATCAATAGCGCTTGTCAAGCTCTTCTGACTGAGTAGCTTTATCTTGTGATGAAACGTCTCTTCCAAGATGACTCCACCCCCCATCCACAGGGCGCATGGGTTCACTGAATGGATTTGATGAAGGTGAAACTGAAGCAAATCATATGCTTTGGTCTTCACAGTCAGCAGATCTGAACCCATTCATACACCTCTGGGACGTTTTGGAGCAACAGTGCTCATCACCTCCATCATCAAAACACCAATTGAGGGAATATCATTTAGAAGAATGATCTTCATCTGTCCAGAGACAAGGTGCCAGGGTGCATTGAAGGGTGCAGTGAAGCTATTGTGGCTCAACACCTAACTATGTTGGGCTTTCCTTTAAATTGTCAGCCATCTGTGCTTGATATTAGAATGGTGTGTCCCTGATATGAAGATGGAGTCTGTTCTCTAGAATGATTAAAATAAGTGACTAATAAATCATTCATCTCCAGGCTTAGAATGTTGGCATGTGAAAACACAGATGAAAAGCTCCTGCTTAAGTTTACTGGAGCTGTTTAGCTTGCTAATCCCCTCCTTTCCCATTTGAATGAGAATACCTTGAGAGTGCAGCGATGGCTGAACATTCCGTGCTTCCGCTGCAGAAAAGCCGAAAAGCTTCACAAACAATGCATAAATCAGGAAGTTTGTCAGAGCAAGGCAGGAGAAATAAATCAAAGCAGTAAGCGTATGGCTGAAGTTTCTCACCACAACACGAGCTCCTCATCTCAACAGCACAGCATGACTTATAGCCAGGAGGAGAAGAAATTACAGTTATCACTTAAAGATACTGTAGGGAAAAAAATGTAAATGAAGCGCCGTTAGGAGAAATGTCACTTTCTCTCGGTAGGTGTCATGCGTGAGGGTGGTGTTAATGTGTTTTTATGGGGGTGGAGAAGTGGTTGGGGGGGGGGTTGCTGAGGGGAGGATGGGACGGCAGTTATATGGGATATCAAGGGCAAAAAAATAACTGTGAGTGACTTTTAATAGGCTTGCTCCATCCTGTTGAAGCCATGGCCACTGTTCTATATTCCCCTTGCCTGGAAAATGGGGTTATCTTAGTCATGGTAATTGGTTGGCTGGCATGGATGGGGGATAATTTGTAGAAGCTCATTCAGTCTCTCTCCCTTGCATTTATCTGTCTAGGATGCAGGGGCCTATGTGGAGAGAAAGTATAGCATTTCCATAAAGAAGCCGCGAAGAAGAGCGAGAGAGTCCACGGCCTTCATCAGATAGCGAAGAAATGAAGGATCGGTCGAATAGCGGATATGATTCCGTTTTTAACCCCTGAGCAGCCTTTCCCCAAGAGCCATCTGTCCTGGAAAGTAACCCCGCTTCCTCTCTAAATGGCTTGATGGAGGGTTTTAACACTCAGAAACTTTTTTTCCCTCCATTTTCAGTTTCTATTAATGAGTGCGGGAAATGGTGGGGCTCTTTTCCTGCCGTCGCCTTGGCGGCACTCGAATGGAATGAGGGCCCCCATAATGCTGCCATGCATATTTACAGCATATATGAAACTTCACACTGCTACGTGATGAGATGGATTAAGTGGAGGTTTGAAGTAGTTTTCAGAAATACTACATGCTGTTCAGGTTTATAAGGTAACTCAGGCTGGCCATTTTGTCGTGACTTTTTATGTTTTTTTTTTATTTGTTATAAAGGGTATGAACCATTGGTCAATAATGGAACTTAACCGAGTGCATTTTAATATAGTAGTGATATAATATTCACTGGTGGACATGTACAAGCTCATTTATTTGAATCACTAGGGATTCAGTCGTAAAACAGGCTGATGTTAGGCAACAAGGCAGTATATAGTAGTGGAGCTTGTGCTGTAGCAGTGTGTAGGCTGGTTATAAGTGTGCAGGAGCTGATGGATGTGAGAAGACAGGCCATTCTGCACTGGGACACTGGCTCCAGGACTCATAGACACATGCCCCAGTCCAACCCAGCCTATTACTTACTTTTCATTGCATTCATTCTCTCTGCCTCCTTTTTTTTCTCCCTCAATACAATTCAAATCGTTATCCTTTGAAGAGCGGATTTAGCTGCAGCATTACAGAATTACCGAATTGTAGAATTACAGCCAAAATATTGTCAAACGTTGATAAGTAATTTAAGAATTATTGACTTAAGTTGTACATTTATGTTAAGTAATTTGGTAGAGGCTTTTATTGAAAGTCATGTAGAAATCGGATTGCTACAGTTTGGCATTTTCACTGCATAATAACCTCGTCTAAAAAAAATCACAGTTTCACAGTATCATGGTATTAAGCAATCATGGCCATCAGTATTTATCACACTGTCATTAAAAGTCAAGAGAGAGAGTGGCTGTGAGGAAAAGTTAAGACAAAAAAAATCTAACTAGCATTGCATAGGCCACATTCTTCTTTTAATAAACAATCAGTATTGCCAAGATTATATGAGATAATATCTAAAGTAAATGGCCCACTTATGTGTTTCCCATGTAAATTATATTGCTTCAGAAGGCCTCTATAACACAAATTTATCTAGCACTCTTATTTCTACATTTATAAAGCTTTGGCGTCCGTGTAATGTCCTCAGCGCAGAGCTGTAGGATCATCTGCGGAAGAGCCGTATTTTATGATAAATGAGCGTGCTAGGAGAGGCAGCAGAGATAGCAGTATAACATGTTTGCAGCAGTAGCAGATTACACAGACGAAGGGTTTTCAGTACAGGGTGTCCCCTGTGTGGTGAAATGGAGGGTGCTGTATTCTGACTTTGGGGGAGTCCAGGGGGTTGTTGTGAAATCCAGCCTACATTTTTGGGGAGTCACAGCCGGACGCCACTAGAGAACCACTCAAGTAAGGAACATGATCAAAAAAAAAAAAGTTGGTAATAGAAAAGAAAGTCAACGGTGAGGTGACCATCTGAACAAACACGTGACTAACCGTGACACTGTACAACCTTATTTTGAAGAAGCTGTAGAAGGTTAAGGATGTTTCTCAAGGACACAGTGGAGGGAGGGATTTGAGCTAAAATCCTTCCGGTCACTTCACATATAGTTGGCAGCGGGAGGGCTGTTTCCTTTCCTCCTCTACTTGTTTCTGTATACCTTTCTCTCTTTGGACTTGTATTTAGCTCTTTGTGGGGACCAAATATCTCCAAAGGAATATACAGGTCCGTCTATAAGACCCCTAGGCAAAGTTTTGCTCCAGTGGCAGCTCTACCCTGATTTATGAACTACCCCTTCCCTAACTTTGCTTTGCTCAGCATAGCCACCCACCCCAATCGCTGCTATTAATACCTCAACGCAAGTACACAATGCACAAGTGGCCCCATAGCAGAGCATCTTTTAAATGAGTTTTAGTATAGACACCCTTGCAAATGTCTGTCAATTATCATATTCAATATTAAGTTTTATAATTTGCTATAAATGAAAAGAAACACAGTCGGCTTGGCAGATAAATTCATCATTAGGAGCATCTGGTATGCGCAAGAGGGTGGCTCACTTCTACCTGTTAACTGCTGGAACTCCTCAGGTGAAGGCAATTGTGCAGATGGTATCTGAAAATATTTCATCCAGTTATCTAAAAGGATAATATACAAACGCAATTAAATTCAACTCAGCCCAGTTTATGTCTGCATATTGATAATGCTATCGGCATTGCTAATCAGATTAATAACTCACTCTCCTGCAATATTTAAATTTATAAAATTATATGGCTGGTCAAAAACCCAGAGTATTTGATTAAATCATTAATATTTATACATTAATTTTCTATTGTCACGATAGTTAAATACTATGCTTTAAATTAAATTAAACTCTTATATGAAAAATACATTATTAGTTTTCCAATGCTAACAGTTTAGAGTTACATTTATTGTTGCGGCTCATCCGTGAAACAAGTTAGTACTTGATATCACTTACGTTATAGCAGGTTTAAACTGTCGTTTTTGTTTTTATTGTTTTTTAAATGTATTTATTTGGAGTTTATGCCATGTGTCCGTGTGCAAGTTGTTACTATAGAAATAATGTATTAGAGCAAGTGCATTAATATAAACATGTCTTTGCAGCAGTAAAACTACTGTGTGAAAGCTGACGTTGAAGAAAATTAAATACCTAACAACCAATCAGAATCAAGAATCTGTCTGTGTTATGGTATAAAACATGTTTATAAAGCTGTACAGCTATATTAGTAAATCTAGGCCTACCTGCAGCTTAGATTGTAACAATTCAGCTAACGTTAGTGCTAGCTGTTATCATACAATACACACTTGTGCCTGTCAAGCCTAGCTTACTTTAGTCCTAAATACAGTCGATCCTTGCTTTACTAGCTAGCAAAAATGACAACAAAAAAACCCCACAAATACCAATGGGAAGATTGTTTAGTTAATGTTTGCTGTTTAAAGTGATTATTTAATATAAGAGCTGCTGACAAATTTCAGACTTGCGTGGGAGCTAGGCTATGTGATGAATAACACTGACATTCAGTGACAGAATAACATTACTTTGGCAACTGAAACTAAAATATCTCTTTAGTTCATGGTTGTGTTCTTTCCCGTTCTCTTCACTATGACAGAAGCTAAGGTTAAAGCTAGCTTTACATGTAGTACATGTAGGTATAGCATTATTTAGAAACACAATGCATATTCTACACAGTAAATGAAATCTCAAAGCAATCTATTATTTCTGTTTTATTGGTTTCTTATTTTTGACTAAAAGGAGTGTTCACATAAAATTTCAGACCTGGTACAATCACAATCTGGTCAATAAAGTAGTTTATTTTTGTAATTCTCACGTAGAAGAATTCAGTCTATCAGTAATTTTCGAACAGGAAACCTCACCATTCCAATTCATCTACACACGCGGTCCATAGCCTTGCTGTTCTTTTCTTCATTTCAACACTTATTTCACCTCAAAGAACGTGTAGATTACATATTTCTCTTCTTGAATGATTCATACGTTATTTGAAGCGATCCTTACTTCAGTGGAAAGAATCACTTGCAGCTGTTGAGATCAANAACATCTGATTTTCTATGATATGGTCACATCTGAATTATGCTAAAAGTGGCTCTCGCAACGTAAACTTCGTGAGCGTCACTTCTTCCTTGCAGACAGAATTAACGTTCGCCTAACAATGGGTTTCCTTAAGCCTGGATTAACTAATAATCCAAAATCCTTCCCAGATAATAGCAACAAGGTGGTTAGGAGTTAAATTTCCTATGTAATCCAGTGTTAGCGAATCCATCTTTTGATGAACAGCAAGGGATGCTGCTAACGTTACACAGGTGGACAGACGAACATGTAACTTTCGCACATGGGCTAACGCTTTGTTTTTGGTATTGTGAGATATTTTCAGTATTTTCTGCAATAAAATCATCCTGAAAATTAACAGATCCTAAAACACTGTGATTGCTTATACAGTTACTTTATCATATTGAGCAGTCTTCAAGACTTCATTTGTTTACAGTATACTCAGTTGTGCCCATTTTCTGTAGAATATGCCACAAGTCCATAGAATACCCTTTATAGATAGTACAAGACTGTGTCTATATGTGTGGTGTCTTGTGTGTTTGGATAGGTTACCTCATATTGGGTCAGGCAGGTATATATCGTATTGTTAAATTACCACCTTTGTTTTTTCTCTTAACATCATGAGCAGTTTGTCAATATTGGGAATATATATATAACTAAATCTGGCCTAAATATTCTGACATTTTAGCTAGCATTTTGCACCTAAATGTTTGAAATGTTCACACTCTGTCAGAAAGCACAGGTTTGCCTTGACAGCTCAGTGATTTCTTACATCAGCCTGTTTCTAAGGCCAGGTTGTGCTCAGTGAGGCTGTACTTTGTCAGTGTGGTTCAGGGGTAGCTGATACTTTTTATATTAGTCGGTGTGCTGAGGGACTCTGCTGCAGTGTGCTGTCACTTTAGGGATAGAAAACACTGCTCATAGGATATTACTTTTCCTTTTGTGTTTGCGTTCCAGTAGGTCCTGCAGTTTTACGTTTTACATGTTGGATGGGTTTAATTATCTTTATTATAGACTGATTTGATTTGTTGGTGAACTTCTCTTTTTTTCTTCAGGTAGTTGTCTCTCAGTTCAAATGTGGATGCATTTGGATAGGAAAATCCACAGTTTTGACTTTTTTTTAACCAAAAGGTGTGTGTGTATGTGTGTGTTCAGAGGCGAGCGGAGACTAAGTATGTGTAAACAGTTGATCATTCTGAGGTAGGCGGACTTAAGTCATCGTGCGTCACTGGCATTCCAGCCATGAGCATTGCCTCTATGCTATTAGCCTAGTGGTGGAGAACTCTACCATTCAGCACGATTTCCCAACAGTCTTGCAAAGAGTATGTACTTTCCAGGTAGGACAATGATGCAGTCAATTAGCTGGTCTTTCATTGCTGTCCAGGACTCATCATCAGGTCATTCACTCTTATGGAGTGATGTGTCCCATACCATGTCCAAAGGTGGTTTGCATGATCATCTCACACCAGACGCATTGGCCCCAGTTTGCACCTGTACTTACTGTAGCACTATCCACTTACACTTGGATCACCCAGGATGCATGTTAATGCCAGGTGCGAACAGAGCCTCTGAAGTGGGCGGAGACTCAGGAAGCCATTTCTTTAGATCCAGGTTGACGAAAATGCTTTGTGCCACTTTATCTGCTCTGTTGCTAGGGAGATACCCTGCTCCCACAGCGCTGCATCTTACAGCCTTAAGGCAGAGCAATGGACAGCAGCAAGAGAGAGGATGAAAGAACCCTTGATCAACTGGTAGTCAGATCCGTCTTATGCACTCTCTGCTTTTAATGTCGTGACTCATTCAAAGAGTCCTTGCACTCTGCGTGCAGGCATTCGAAATATTCGGTTCTGCTGTTGACATGTTGTTGTTGAGACAAATGCTCCTTGAACTTATGCTAAGCCTGTAGTTCTGCAAAAAAACAAGAATCTTCTGATCTGAGAAGGTGTCATACTTAAAGTTTTGTGAACTGTTTGAGTGCTAGGATGGATCAAAATTGTCTCAATTGGAGCTTGGATTCTCAGGGGTATGACAATGACATCCAGAACAGATAATTACAAAAAATATTATTATTATTATTATTATTAGTAGTAGTAGTAGTAGTAGTAGTATTAGATTCTGTTTTGCAGGCTGTATAGGTTAGCAGTCAGCTAACCCTTGTGTATGTAGCACCATCTGTGAAAATTCTATGACTGGAAACCTGTGTGTGGCCATAAATCATGCTTGTCAGGTCTGTTAAAAGCACATATAGATAGCTTGTGTGCACGTGTGGATGCGTGTACCATCGCGCTGTGTCAGCAGCCTGAACAGTCTAGCCCTTGTTCCTGGACCGTCACTCCAGTTATTCATAGAACACATCAATGATTTATTGAATAACAAATCTTGAATAATGGGAGTTCAATCCATCACCTTGTCTAGAGACCCCTTGCAGCTGTAAAGCTCATCATCTGATTTATTTCATTTGTTAGATTTTTAAATTAAATTTGCAATTGGATTAAATTAGTTCTAAAAAAAGAGAGCGGTAATATAATTTTATTTCGGCAACAGTAACATTCTGTCGGCGTCTAATAAAAAAAAATTATATGTGCACAAGGTTATTTTTGTTAACCTGCAGAATTAAGAAAGTGGCCTGGTCTTAAACTGTTGAAAATTAATTTTTGTTTTAATACCCTCTGGAGTCTATGCAGTTCTCTGAACTGGTGCGCGCACCGCCGTGGAGGACAATCATGTTGGAATTAGTAAAGCTGATTATGACGTTGTTTTATTTCCCGCATTCTTGGATTAATCCATAAAACTTGATGGCGCTTGTGAATGTTATGTGCCAAGTGATGGGAAAAAAAGCATATCATCCTTTATATGGAGTGCAAATGCAATGTGGATTATTAATATTATTTTCTAATTGGGTCCCAAAAGCACAGGGAAATAAGTGGCTTAGTTTAAAGCATTATCATGCCAGAGAAAGTTTTGACGAACGCTGAAAGCTTTAATTTAAAAAGCTCTGCATATTGAGCTTGCTTTTGAAAGAGCCGTAGCCTAGAACTTTAAATGACAGTCTTGCGTTCACCAATTTGAGTGTTAAGTGGTGAAAAAAAAAGGCAGCCTCCATTCCCCATTCAATTCTCGCTTCTCTTCCCACGACCAACACAACTTTAAGGCTCTTCCTATCATGACAATGCCACACCGTCCATAATCTTGTTCCACTGAAACACATTATTCTTTTGAACAAAGCAGGTTGAATATGTTTTTAGATATTAATCAGTCATGGTTTAGGTGTTGTTTGCAATGAGAACCACCCAGATAATGTAAATATTACGTATACGGGCCGAAAGGCGGGGGCTCACGCCGGCCTTGAGGTTCTTTGCACGTTCATGCACATATAATGGCAAACTACCTTGAAGAGAATAAAGCATGCTTTCAGTTTGGTTTTGTGTAGCCCACTGGATATTAACCGTTAAGCTTGATTTGGCTGTGCATAAGCATTATCAGAAAATATCAGAAAATAAGCTACTCTAGAGTTAAATTTCCGCCCTCACACATACACTCAAACTCACACTCACACTACGGCCATAAAGGTGCATTTATGTTTCTTTAGTAAAGAAATGAAACATGATGGGACATGCCATTTAAGGAAAATAATCAGCAGGGTGGTGTAATGCATCTAGTTTTTTGCATGTAATCTTTAAAAAGCCATATTTAAAATATAAAAACATTGGGCCTCGTTGAGCCTTGTCTTATGGTAAAGTTGGGTGTAAATGTTTGCCTAAGGCAAAACTGAACTAAACAATAAGCCAACTAGCTCTCATTATCTGAAAAACTGATAAAGAAAAAAATCATGTTTGTTTAAAATATGGTTAACTGTTCAGTGCTAGTGTGTATAAATGTGAGTATGCTTCTTTGAGTATATTAAGGCACTCAGTCATGTTTACATTGTGGCTGATATTCAGTGGCCCTGCTTTGGGTTCAAGATAGCTGGAGCATAGTTTTGTGCAAAATACCTCAGCATAGTTATCACCGTGATGAAAGTGTGTAAGATACTGCATCTTTATGGATGTGCTTCAGTCATCAGATCACAGAATGTGTGTTATTGTATAGCGATAGCAGGGAAATCTAGGATTTTGCATCGGGTTCACTTGGGAAGAGCCATTGTAAAGCAATACAGAATTCCTCTGAGTGATCGCCCTATGATAAAAGATTTCTGTCCTGATGGCAGTGGTCTCTTCCAAGATGACCCCGTGCACATCCAAGGCTCAGGGCTCAGTGGATGCTTTGCTGAGGATGAAAATAATGTAAAGCATATGCTGTGGCTTTCATAGTCCCAATTTCTCAATCCAGTTGAACAGCAGTGGGGACTTTTCGAGGGATGTGTTAGAACAGATGTTGAGGGAATATCTTTAGTAAGAACAGTATAGTGCAGTTCCAGAGACTGGAAAATCTATACCATTCAAGCTGTTCTTACTAAGACACTTTGTGCTGTTTCTTTTCTTTTATTTGTCACTCATCAGTAAGCATGTCTTCATCAGTAAGTGTTCAACATGCATTTTTGAGCAAAATAACCTGATTCTTGCTTTTTGGGTCTTATCCTTCCTCTCATGTTTTTTCAGTAAATTGATTGATAAGAAAAAAAAAACCTACAGAAAAAAACTCACATTTGTCTTTCTAAAGAAAGCCACAAAAGTTGAAAGTCACTTCCAGCTGGTTAGATTTTGTAGGATGCCGATAACTGTCAGGCTGCTTCACCACCATTATTTTACCCATGGGAGCTCTCGGTTGGCGCTGTGTAGAAACGGAGGGCCGATCAGAGATTTGCGGCGCAGTAGGACTGTCCAATAGATTTCCAGCATGCTCTGTGCTTGCCTTAGAGCCCAAATACACAGTGGTTTCTGCAGTAGCTTCAGCTTTAATACTGGACAGAACGTTTAATTACATGGAGGTTGCACAAGCTCGTGTAATTGAAAGTCCTGTCCTAATTTGGTCTGCTGAGAACTTAGTTATCGCACAGCGTTTTGCTGTTAACTGGACCTGGATATGGCTCGTAACGTAAACCCAGAATGAAGTCAGATAGGCAGGAGAGAGGCTGAATCATTTTAACACACTCTTGCAGGAGCACAAGAGTCGATACCTGCCCTTTAGCTCGCTTGTGGTGGTCTGTGTGTGATGTCATCAAACCCTTTATTTTGTACAGATCTGTCATATTTGTAATTCTGCAACACCTTGTGTGCCATTGCAATAAATACTTATGTAAGGGCTTGTAATTAAACCATTTGAGAAGGTAAGCAGTGAGCTGTGATCACTCTGCCAGATGCTGTTTGGTTTGAAATGATGCTAATACTGACTGCAAGGAGAATACCGGAAATTCCACTGTTTTGCTAGCATATGGGTAAGCAATTAGGAATTTTTGTCTACAGGAAAGAAAGCTGGGTTGGTTTCACTGAATATGTTTCCATGCAGTGATCTGAATGAATTAATTCTGGTTGCATATTCCCAATGAACTGTTTATATGGATCCTAAACTGGACCAGGAGGACATCATGGCTCCAACACACCTGCAGAATAGCAGAACAGATTCCATTAGCTGAAGTAATCAGACCCAAAGGTTTATGTGGCTATTATTCTTCTTTTTAATGGATTATTAAAAGGATTACTAAACGTTCGATCAGATAAGAATTTCATTCTGACTTGCCTCGGTCGGTTTACTTTTTTTTATGCATTTTTTTTTTATCCAGATTGAGCTGTTAGTCATCTTATTAGGCTGTGCCAAAACGAAGCTACTGAAGGACAGGAATTAAACTGATCCTGGTGGACCGGGATGCACTCAGTATAGGTTTTCTGACAAGTGACAAGGTTGATGGAACAGGAGATTCACAAAATAATTCAAGGCTGTACTTTGGTCAATCTTTTGGGATTAATTAGACTGTGGAAACCTCTTTCTCTCTCACATGTATTCATTATTATTTTCCTGTCACATTGGGTTTCACTTTTGATTTGTTGATGGGTACATGCACATCTTTTTATTTTATTTTATTTTTGTTCAGCTTTTCTCAATTGATCTTTTTCTTTGTCTTTCTCTTCTTTATTCCCTTTGTTTCCCTCCCTCTCTTACAAATGGCTTTGATAGTCCATAAAAATGTAACTTTATATACTGCTAACGAAATCCTTATTATCCTCTGAAAAAAAAGCGTAAACATGACTTCATATATATTCTGTTAACTTGGTGAATCATGCATTTTTTTTTACAAACTGAGATCAAATAAAACATCAGTTTTCATTTCATGTTGTTTTTAAGGTGGTTTGCACTCACAATAACCAATGAATCTGAGGTAACTTTGACACCCCCCCCCTCCCCCTGAAGCGCTAAAGCTCAGCATCTTCAGCCTGATGGATTGGAATGAGTAGTAACAGATGCATGAAGGGAGCCCACAGAGGATAACGTGTTGGATTAAGTGTCCAGAGGCATTGGATTTACTCTGAATGACTGCACTGAGAGCCGTGAAGCCATGTCGCCAGTCAGGCAGTTTTTATAGACTGTCCCCTAGGCTACACTGTCCTGGATCTGCGAGGAGACAATGCAATATTTCTACTGCAAGCCACAGGTTCTAGGTTAAGCTTCACAGGAAGGCATATGGCAGTGGTTTGTTTGTGAAAGGCTTGTGTTACAGCTATGTCAAAGCTGCATCAAACCAGCTGCTCCAACCTACAGCACAATATCACAACAAATGATTCATCCACAGTATGGTTTGGAAACACAGCCTTGGATGGCACCAAAACTTGTTAAAACCGCCCCCAAAAAAGCATGTATATTATCACCTGTAGGTGTTAGGATAGGGAAAAAAAACACAACACATTCTATTTTCCTCAATTACATGATTTCTCCCGAGTTAGTGTTTGGAAAGTGGTGCACAAAAGTACAGGCCGGCGTTCGCCTCCGCTGCACTATTAATCATCAGTCAAATAACTTCCATTAGATTTGAAGGGGGAGAAAAACATTTAGCGGCAAGGTTTTGCTATGCAACGGCAGTGTGGCGCACGCCTATATGCGATAAGCTGAGGGAAGAAATGAGCATGGCAGCGCAACTTGTAAGAATGATGAATGGGGAATAATCCGCATCCGGGCCTGGCCGTTTCCATCATGGCACATTTTCTTTGGAGACACATTTACCTGTCAGAGTGCTCTTTACTGAAATGCGGTACTGAGCATTATTTCTGAGCAGAGAGGTACAGAAGCATAGGGGAGGAGGGAAAGCTGCACTTTACCTGATTGGCGCAGATTGTGCTAAATGGACCTGCGGTAATTCACAGCAAAAGGAAATAGATCACCCTTCTTGAGTCTGAGGTTTTTAATGATACTGGGCCTGTGAAAACGGCTCTACCCTTTAGAACAAAGTCATTGCTCTTTGCTCACTTTCGTGTAGGTTATAATGGGGGCTGAGCTGGGTTGTGTGTCTATGGTTTATGGGCTCTAATAGAGATTAACATTAAACACTAGGATGCAGATATGCCTCGCTGGAGTGCAGGCATGCAATGCTTCTGCAGAGGCGGCCTGTGGGGACGTGGCCCAAGCTGATTAGACGCCTGTCTCCATCTCTTAGCGTTAAACTAGGGAGTGTGTTCGACAGAAAACAGCCTGGTACAGTCCTGCTCCAGCTGTCCACTGGCATTTACAGCCACAAGATGATACATAAAGCCTGCAGCTAAAAGTGTTCTTTATGTCTCACAAGCTTATTATTATATTACTGAACGTGTTACATTCATACTTTACTTTCTGTGTTGTAATACATACAGTGCAGTACAGGGATACTGTGTATAGGGATAAAGAAACATATAATGTATAACATGCCCAACAATTGTAACAAGGACTAGGTATGTTAATTTCAGTGTAACTTGTTTAATTTGATCAACAATTATGCATCATGGACTTCTGGAGCAAACAAATTTTTAACTTAACTCAGTACAACTTAATGATTTTTGACACAAATTTAGACCACTGGTCACTACCACAGCTGCTTTGGTTGCACTGGCCGGCTTTAAACAAACTAACAGGGAACATAAGATAATTCAGGAAGTATTGAAGGGATTAGCTGGTAATATTTTTAAAAATAACATCATAGCAATGTTCTTAAATTCTTCAAGAAGATGGGCCTTACCTGGAGCCAGCTAGAAGCAAGGGCACAGGATAGAGGACTCTGGAAGTCCCTTGGCGACAACCTATACACCAGGAGGGGTGATAGGACTAAATAGCTATTGTTCTTAAATCACCTACTGTAATAAAAGTTTACTTCCCAGTTAGACAAAACATAACATTACTTTTAATGTTGCTAAAAATAAACATGTTGGAGCAATGTTGTAGGAATGTTATAAATAAAACATTCTCAGAATAGCTAGAAACATGACAGATCTAGAACAGATTGGAACAAAACATTCATAGCACCATAAAGTTCAAAAATATTCTTCATTCATTCTGCTTTTCCTTTTGGGGATTTGTGGTGGCAACAGGCTAAGAATGTTAGTCCAAACTTCTGTATCCCTGGCTACGGATTCCAGCTCTTCCTGGGAGCCAGAAATTCCCAAGCCAACTGTGGGATATGATGTCTCCAGCAGGTGTTGGGTATGCCTTTGGGTCTCTGTCCAGTGGGATGTGCCTACTACAGGGCCTCCTTGTAAGACCACCTTGATTCAGAGGATCAGCAGCTCTACTCTGAGGCTTTCGTGGATTTTCAAGCTCCTCACCACATTATGGACAGGAAGCCCAGGAATTCTGCAAAGGAACATCATGTCCACTGCCTGCGCTCATGATCTTATTCCACAGATTGTGGCCATAGGTCTGGATAGGGATGTAGCTTTGTCTAAAAACTGAGGTCCTCGTTCAACACCCTAGGCTGGTACAGCGACTGTAACATCGCTGCCGCTGACCCAATCCATGTCAATTTTACAGTCTTTCATCACTCATGAATAAGATCTCAAGATACTAAAACTCCTCCACAAGGGGCAAGGGGGCATTCCGCTCTTTTTCGGCCTTGGATTTGGAAGCCAAATTTTCAAGTGTGTGCCAGAAGTCCATTTCATATGGTGCCAAGAGAAGACCAGACATTCTGTCCACCTAAAGTTTTTAGCTGGGAAATTAGTGCATAAAAAATAGAAGCAGCATAGTAGGAATCAGGCTGGAGAATTGCTTAGATGATATACCTTAATGATACACTATATGGCCAAAAGTTTGTGGACACCTGACCATCGCACTCATGTGGGCCAAAACTGTTGCCAAATATTTGGAAGCACACAATTGTATAGGATGTCTTTGTATGCTGTATGCAGGAAGCCTGCAAAAAAGCCCTGACCTCAACCCCACTGAACACTGGACATTTGGAATGAATTGGAATGCTGACCCTGCACCAGGCCTTCTCACGCAACATCGGTGCCTGAACTCACCAGTGCTCTTGTGGCTGAATGACCAATAAATCCCCACAGCCACACTCTAGAATCTACGGAAAGCCTTCCCAGAAGAGTGGAGGTTATTATAACAGCAAAGGGGGGGCTAAATCTGGAATAGGATGTTCAAAATGCATCAGTGAGATGATCAGGTGTCCACTGTCCAACTGTCACACTGTATCCTGTCTCAATTGTGTGTCAATTTGTGTAAAAGTGTCAGCCAAATAAAATAAATGCAAATGAAGTTACCAAAAGTTGTATGGTGCAACCAGAATTGCATCTTGAATTTGACCTAAGCTAAAAAGTCCTTTTTTTATGGAATACTTTTGTCATTGTCTTCCGGTCCAGTTTTGATCACACTTTATTTTGCAAGCACACATTAACTGCAAATTTCGATGGCATGACATAAATATAATATATGTTATGGCACTATACAGTCCACTAATAAAATCACTAGCTTTTACCGAGATGCCAGTGGAGTAGTGTTTTTTCAACCCAGATGTTAGGGATCCCCAGAATAGACATTTACTTTCTCAGCTTCCAAAACACCCAATCCCCATTATACAGTGTTCTTAAAGGCTTGGTTCAAGTGTGTTGGAAGGTGAGAATGAAAATGAAGACTGGGTTGGGGAAACACTGGTACAGAGTATGTGACAGAAGTTTTATGAAATTTTAGTCAGCATAATTATTTCTAAATTCACCCCAGTAGTGCAGTTTTAGTAGCTGTAGTCCTGTGGGACTGCCAGTAAATGGTGTTTCGGAGCGTGTAGGATAGTTTCCTCTGCCTCTTCCTTCCCTCACTCTCTTTTCAGATGCATTAGAGCAGAGAGGAACAGAGTGTGTCTTGTCTGTGGAGGTGTTGGCGTGCTGCCGTGTTGTGCCTCACGTTCTGTTCTGATTTCCTGCTCTTTACGCCATGCGGGTGGTTCCTTCCAGCAGAGATAATGAGAAGTGAATGCATTAACCTTGTTTTCATTTACTCCCCATAGATACCATTCAGGGTACTGTCACCACTCCATTTGAAACGCAGCCGCTCTTTGTCCTTCTCCAGCACCTTAGCTGTCTTATGACCTTGCCGGCATTGGTTTCAGGGGAGAGCCTGGGAGTTTGCTCTGGACTTGTGGGCTTATCTTAAGTTTATTATCCTTACGATTTTTTATCCTAAGGATAAAATAGCAAAAAAAAAAAACCTCACATGGGAATTTTGGGTACTGGCACATTTTGTTCAGTAATTTCATTCAATCAGTCTTCCTGATGACTTTGGAATGCTCAGCTGGAGGACGATTATCATCAGAAGTTAATAAGAAAATATGTTTTACAACCCCAAATTAAATCAGCCACGATCTGGTTTTCCATTTTGTTTTTGATGTATAACTCATCTCATCTAAGTATACTCTGTTCTTGATTTGGCACTCTATGACAAATAGAATCCTTATACAACATAATATGCTAATAATGTGCTTGTTCTAATTTATTGTTCGTACTATAATAAAAGCTAACACAGGAACATACGGTATAACTGAAGCCTAATAATAACAAAGAAGAACGTGTGTAATTGTTGCTATGGTCAAGCTCTCTGTAATGTTTAACATTTTTGGAAGGAGTCTTACGTTGTCTTCAGGAAACTTGTTTCTTGGTAAAATGACAAGCTGCGTTTATTATATTATCAACTTCTAGAGAAAAAAGAGAGGCTGGTGAGGGAAGGAGTGTTTATAGCTACTATAACATAAGTGATAATAGGAACTTGTTTCATGGATGTTCCACAACATGAAACATTACTATAAACAGATATCATATCATTATTTAATTAATAAGAAATTGTAATTGCAATTGCAAATGGCTATGGTATAAAAGGAATAAAACACTTCGGGATGTTATGTTATAGGAAAATAATCAATTTCTAGGTGGTAACAGTAACTCTGCCTGACGTTGGTTCCATCACACCATCCAGTCACTGAGTATTTCCCTATAACAGCCCGCCGCAAGTGTTTTATTCCTTACATATATACGACCCAAGTTCAAGCTGTGCAAGTACAAAAAGAGAAAATACATGTGTCCATAAAATTTACTGGGTGCCTGGCTCTTCAAGTCTGCATAAATCCCACCATTAAATCTGTATGAATGTAGGCCTACAATCCAGGAAAGTGGCCTTTTTGAATTCTGTTTTATGCATGCCTAAAGTGGGACCCGGTGCAAATGAAAAAGCTTCATAGCCCACAGAAAGCGTACTAGAAACCTGTACCTTTGATGCTCAGAGTTCAGTCTTGCCTCACTAACTGACCTTTTTCGCAGATTTTTGGCACTGAAGAAGCATAGTTGGCAAAGACTGCCACTGCAGTTCAGTCCCTCTCTCTTTTTAATGTGCCCCTTTAATCAATCAGCACTTTCCTCGGGTATATATGAAACGACCTTTATGCAATTTACTGAAGCTCAGACGTGAGACAGCTCTGTGCAGCAGCTTCCACTCTCTTCTGCCTGTCTTCACAACCTTCAGCTTGGCACTGCAGTCCCATAACTACGTTCACACACTGGCTCATTTTATTTCAAGACAGCATTTACTTTAATGATCTGTTCACATTATGCTATTTTTACCGAGTCGGTTAAAAAAATTATGTATTGAATTTATTCAGATGTGTTTTTCATAAAAACAACGCATTTGGTTTACGATTGAAATGGAACCAAATTAACAGTCAGCCATGTATTTGGATTTGCTGTGTCATGTTCAGAAATGGGACGTAACAAACTATAATTACTTTATTACTGTACTTAAGTCTGGTTTTTAGTTTATACTTACCTGAGGAAATCTTTCACCAAACACTTTTGACTTTTATTCCATACATTTCAAAAGAAAACCTCTACTTTCTCCTCATTGTATTTTCAACATCACTATTTTTCTCCATAATCATATCTGTAAAGTCATAAGGTGGCATTTTAGCATCAATCAGCTTCAAGGATTCGATCTAAATCAACAGATGTGACAACAAAAATGAGACCTAATAGCTATCACTGTTAGCTATCTGTTGATAAGTACACTTTCGGTTTGTATTGTAACTGTTAACATTAAGCTAGTTTGAATCATCTATTGCAATCCTCTGTTGTTAGCCTTAGCTAATGTTTTAAATTGTTCATGGTTCCTTGGTGAAAGGGGCATTAATTCACCAACAGTAACTAGCGTGTGGTTTGAGGCAGACGCTTTTTGTTTTTGTGAATCTTTCTTGTACTTTTGTGCTTTAACTGGTCATGGTATATTGCCATAGCACATTTCAGTCACTAACATTAGCTAACTCTAGACAGCTAGCTGACACAAGGTAACTATTAACTCACTGATTTCAAGCCAGCACGTGTTTGCTAAGATTCTGCTAACAATTAGCTAGTTAGAACAGTCGCTAGTCACATATCTAGTTTAGAAAACGATTAGGCTATGGCTGTATTTAAATCTTTAGCTAGTTTACGAGCAGCATAGGTTTCATGGGCTGAAAATTCACATTAGAAAATGGTTAATATTGAAATATTAATGAAAGGTGACATGAACTGTCTGGGAAAATTTAGTTGAGTAAAAGAAGCCATTTGCTTTTGAAAACTGTGCTGAAGTAAACATTAAAGTTTACAATCATTTATACTTGAGAAAAGTAGAAATATTCCTCAAATGTTGTTAAGTATGGTAATTAATATAATGGATTATATAAACAGACAGACAAGCGTGGTCTTATAAAGTCGTATAGAATTTTATTGTAGCAGTTTGAAATACGTTTATATCAACAGCAACTAAAGAGAGTCAAAATGACTAATATGTATGGGCCTGACCATTGATTTTAAAATAAAACTGAAATTAAAATAATATATCTGTGTGGTGTCGTATCTTTGAACGAATCTATAGTCTTTCTGTCCCCTTAAAAAAGTTTATTTACACCAAGCACAATTACATTTAAAACACATTACACTTTAATCTTCTCGATCAATGTTTGTTACAACAGAGTCACTCAACTTCCTTAGTAGTGTACCATTTGTTTTGAATCAAATAAAAAAACCTGGGATTATAAATGATAAACACTTGCTTGCTTGCAATACAGAGCTTGATTATGGCACTGGCAATAAAAGCTTTCCATACCTTAAAAAAAAGAATAAACGTTAATATCGCA
>CM074959.1:7875354-7899885 GCA_037577455.1 Pangasius macronema | reverse complement strand
ACTCGAACCCACGACCTTCAGGTTCACCTTTGGGTTACAAGTCCGACTCTCAGACCATTAGGCCACGACTGCCCCCAATAATAGCACGTCATCCCGAAGACCAAAATTAGACACCACGTCTCTTTGGTAAGAGTCCACTCTTGCTTTTTCTCGACTATACATGGAGCAGTGTGACGTACCAGCACCGAAGATGCACCGACAGTTGCGTTCACAGTTAAGGTTCGGGTCATGACGTGCTACCAGTTTATGATGCCAGGTCCTATTTCAGACAGAATGTGTGAAATGATATAATTTCTTTTGCCCAGTGTTGATGTCAGTACCACGAGGCTGTATTAAGTGTTGTTTATATGTGATGATGCAAGAATGAACGTGTTAAACACACACATTCGTTAACTTGCAGGGTCTTTTTTTTTTGTTGTTGTTGTTGCTAATGCTTGCCAGACTACATTAGACTGCAAGGAGAGCGTTTTTATTAAGTATGTTATTTATTATGTATTTTTTTATGCGTCACTATAGAGTACATGCGCAATAAAACACGATGGGCCATTTGTGATTTGTGAGCTAGTCATCAGTTAAATCAACCACACTGAAACGTCCAAACTGTACATTACTTTAATGCCGGCACACCGTTACGCAAGCTTGACATTTATTACCTGTCAAATGACCAAATGTACTTAAAATCTAACACGCACTCACATACACATATACACAGTGAGGTCATAGCATTGCTTTTAGCTCTGCTCAGTGGGTGTTTGGTCGTACTGTGTTTAAGTGGTCACACTGTATCATCGTAGCGCAGAGTAGGGTTGGAAGGGATGCTGATACTGGAAAGGTATCATGGTACCAAATTGCTTAAAATCATACTACATATTAATAGATGCAGTGCTAATTAACCTGTTGGTGTAGTCGCTGTATACATGTTCATGTGAAGTGACATGTTATTGTGCATAATTGTGAGAGGGCTGTTATAATTCACAATTATTGGCATTTTTAATTTTTTTTTTTTCATTTTAAAGCAAGGAACTTGGTCTTTGTGAGTTTCACGATATGATCAGATCCCTCCATGATATAATCAAATCCCTCTAAATCCTACTAATCCCAACCTAACACTGATCTAGTAACCTTATAATATTAATCATGCATGAAGTAAGGGCTAAAATAGTCATAGGGAATGTTGTTATATGTATTTGGTTTTTTTTAGCACAGTTGAATTCTCAAATCTGATTGCTCAGAAGGTGTGCGTTGTTTTTGTATAACCGCACAGCTCGGACAGTAGTTCCGACAGTAGTTTTATATTAATGTGGTATCGTTTCTATAGTAACGGTTAATTCACAGATATTCGTATGGCAGTCGCTCCATATAATCTAAGACTTATATTAAACAGATTTAAAAAAGCATGCTGTTGTTAAAATACAAATGTGTAATCATTGATGTGGTGAAGTCTTTTGTTAGAAGGCATTTATTTAACATTTATGGAAGGGGTCTCAGGTGTTAGCGCTTTGCAGAGTTTCCTAGCAAGGGAAAGTCTTCGTGACAGAAGAGTGCCTTAAGAGAGCAGCTGTTTGTCGCAACATAAGTAGAAACAGGAACTAACTTGTCTCACGAACATTGCACAACATTAAATCTTATCTATAGATCATTAAATGCACGGTATGTCTTTCAATATTGTCGTTCAACATTGTAATCTTTGGCAAATTGTTGTGGTATAAAACAAAAAACATCACAGCTTGTTGTGAAACCATGAAACCGGAGAAGCACAAAGTCGTCCGTTCTGAAAACTTTCCTTGTTACAAAGCACTGAAACTGGAGATGCCTTCCAAAACATCTCTTTACAAAAAAAATTTCTATAAATGTGATAACGTATTAGAATGAGTGCATTAATATAAACAATCGTTTGAATTACAGATGGCACGATTATCAGGATTGTTGCTATAGAAAATTAATCATCCCCTTCTGACCTATCAGATTTGAGAATATAACAGTGCTGTGGAATAACATCATTTTTAAAATTATTAATTCTGTATCGAAGATCTGTAAATTATAATCTGTAAAATCTGTAATTAATGCAGTAGATAATGTTAGTTTAGGATATCTTAATGCAAAGTGTTACTTTTTTATTTGTAGTCATTATGCATAGTAATTAAGCACGATATCATAGTGCCGTTATCTATGGCAGAGTGTTGGAGAGAGTTCATGTGCGCAGGGCTTATAGTAGGTTAGGAGACCAGCCACCTGGATGCTGTAGGGTAGCAGAAAGGTGAGGTGCACCTGTGTGTGTTTTGGAACAAGAGGGTGGGGATGGTGTCAGCAGGAACAGGCAGCCTGGCTTCTTCCTCTTCACTGAGTGATGGGTGGAGCTTGCCAATCTAGCTCAGCACTCCTGGCAGCCGCAGCAGTCACGGTTCACCTGACAGAACATCTGAAAAAAAGAGTAACGCGTTCCAGTTGTTGCCAGTTGTCTCCAACTTGGACAGATTCACTGCGACATGCTGCTTTTTCAGCGTTTCCCCAAGTGCAAAACAAAATAAGAGCAGATTTTCAGCGAGCCACGTTCCTGACTAGAAGTCCGTCCAATTCTCTCCTGACCCCGGCTGCAGAGCACATTTCAATCAAGCTCATGAGCTCCTTAATTATTTTTAAGCTCTTCCTGAGGGCTGACACGTTGGCAGGGGTCAAACTGTGTGGCCAGGTGAAAATAAACTAGCCATATTGCACTCTCCTCCATCGCTCCCTTCTGCCGCCTGCTCCACAGGGCCAGTAAATGGAGATTTGGGACGCCCCTGCAGCTCGAGCCACCTGTGCTACTCCACCATCAAGGTGTGCAGTGGTATTCCACACCGACTCAGCAAGGGGCGGCGTTATATAAGCACAAACGCAGCCAGCCCGATCAAATATCACGCACCACTACATCTCCAGCCCCCAACTCGGCTTCCTTAAAATAGATAGGTCTGAAGGGAGCCCTTCTGCTTTAATGATATCAGAGGCTGAAAATGAAGGCTGCTTTTAAGTTCAGTATCCATAAGGGGTGAATTTCAGAATGCAAGCACCACGTCCCAGGTCGAGTTGTGGTGCAGTTATACTGCGGTTCGACGCTTTATGATGAACACGGTAAAAGGGCCGCTGCATTTCCGGAACACATCCCAGTGCACAAAAGTGGTTCCTTTTATGGCCAGACAAGGATAATAAACCACGAAAAAAAGACCAGTAAGGTGAACATGTTAAGCTACTGACTTAACAAGGAGCCTGAAAGGAATTCCTCTGTTAACAGGCTGTAAAAGGGATCAAGCTGGTCATTATCAATTTGGGATTTTTTCATTATCAGACTGGGATTTGGGGACTTAAAATAATTAAGAATGGACATTGCTAATGGTCTCCACTGCTCTGACTTTCCCCTGCCATTCTTATTGTCCTCTATAATACACATGAAAGTGCCTAAAATAAAGGTGTTATTACTCACCTAGACTCATCCTCAGGTAAAATTTGAAGTACAGCTTCAAATTCTTCAGTCAAGTTAAATTAGAAAAACGTATACATTTACTTAATGAATGAAAATAGCCGTATGACAAAGATTCACAAAAGAAAAAGACGTCTGCCTCAGAGGACACACTGATTTTTAGTTACTGGCAGTAAATGTGTCTTTTTCACCAAGGAATAAAAAACATGGCGAAAACAGCTTTATTTTTCTAATCTCTCAAATGTTACCTAGTATGATGCTAACTCTGACAATATCAGCTAGTAAAGTGCTAATAGCTTGCTACTATTTGAGAGATTAAAAACAAAGCTGTTGTAATTTAGCCTTAGCTAAATTTCCCACATTCCCCTATTCCCCACATTTCCTTGGTGAAAGAGGAACTAATTTATCATTAATAACTAAAACCAGTGTGTGACTAACTAGGCTAACTAGCAACAGCTTAATTGCTAATCTCTGAAATGTTAGCTAGCATTACGATAACACTGGCAAAACAAGCACGCCGAATGCTAATAGCTAGTTATTACAATACAAATACAATGTGTTTGCAGCAGCGGATTGATTACAATGATGAATATTAGTCTCAGTCTATTAAATGTTTATATTTATTAGGAATTTAGAGCTCCTTGAAGCTGTCTGAGGGTAATAAGTTACATTATGAGTAACAGAGAAATGTACGGATGTCAAAAGTATAGTGAGTAGAAGGTAGAGATTCTGCGTTTGAAGTACAGGTATTTAAAAAAACAGACTTAACTACAGTCACTAAGTAGTTGAACTTTGTTTTTTCCCATCTCTGTGCTCTAATAACAATTTTTCATATCTATCTGCCATAATTGTTATGATATATTTAGTCGTTCGTTAAAAGTAGCCTCTAATGCTGCATATGTTTACTCTGCTTGAGACAGCTCTATTGCTGATTTTCTTCATGTGGTGTTTCACACTGTCAATCTCCTGACAGAAGAATCAGCAGATAATTCTTGTACATCTGCCATTCCCCACACTGTCCCCCCCTGACACTTTCCACTCCCTGGCTGTTGCATAATTAGCTATACGTACATTTAGCCCACATTTGAGCTAGCGCAGTGTTGTGCGCCGGCACAGTCAGAGTCCGCACTTTGCTTCAGGTAATCTACTAGACTCAATCTGCGGACCGGGTTCAGGCCTGACCGGACGTCAGTGATAAACGCTATGAGCTTCAGGGACAGTGGCTATTTCTGACCTGGCAGGCTTGACCCGTTTTCTCCTGTCTTCATTTATATTCCTGAAGCAGTCTTTCATCACTGTCTTCCAGAGCAAAATTTAACCTCCTGATATATTGACCCAACTCTTATGGCACCCTAAAGGGGGTTTGTCTGCCAGTATCCACTTTCATGGAACACAGAGATCACACAGAATCATTTAGTGTGTACACGGGATAACAACCAATGAATGTGTTGGGAATACAATTTTAGACCTCCTTTTCAGCAGAACAATAAGCTGTGTGAAGCTGCACCAGCCTCCCGGGCAGGTGATTGACGAGATGAAGTCGACAGATTAAGAGCAGTCTTAAAATAATAAGCTGTTCATTTGTAATTGGTCTAGGGAGTTGTTTTTGCATGTATAGGCTTGTTTTAATCAGAGTCCTGTCAGTCAAAACACCACAGTAAATAGGCTACTGATGGACCTATTGTGATATGACACCTACAGCACAGTCGCAGTGTAGCTGCTCATGTCTTAGGTTGACGTCTCCTCTAAGAAGAACGTTTTATCACCCTATATGGATTATATTATATGGATTTATAAAGTTAAGCATGTTAAGTTATAACGTCTGCATGAACCTGGTAAAAATAGTGACTTGCTAGTGAGCCTAGCATCTTTCACATATTGGTTGGATACTATGCTCGTTTACTTGTACTCGTAAAAAAAAATGCCAGTATTCAATAGCATGTACGTGACGTGAACCTAGTATATGCAGACTACAAACTACAATATCAAGAGAAGGTACTACAGTAACTTGGTAAAACATTTTATGGCATTTAAACAGTCACATGTTTGTTCTTTCCCAGTCTCTTACCAGCATCTACACTTGCTTGTGAGGCAAGGTGCAATTTATGGGACATTGTGCACATTTTTAATGACCACTTGTCATCGATACTGCTCTGTGCTCAGGGTTAGAGATCATCCTTGCGATCTCTGTTAAAGATACTGTTTAAATGCCGTAACATCTCAAACATCAGAATGAGGAGGTCATTGCGAGCCGAACATGGTAGCAACCAACATAAACAGAGCCAAATAAAATGTTGCATGATACTGTTGCGCCACTGATTGATTATTAAGCGGTGTTCACCCTATCATTGGGAGATTTCAAGTTTGATTTTGATGTTATCCAAATAGCTCTCCTCTACAAGAGAGTGGGAAAGATGGCATTCATCTCTTCCTGGTGGATCAGAGTGACACTAACCAACTGTAGGCATCTGTTGGCTCAAGTATACTAAAGAGGACCGTTATCCTCCAAGGGCAGTCAATTATTCTATGGTTTCGTGGTAGCTGGCTTCACTTGTCTCAGAGGAAGCATGTGTTACCCCGAATGTACACCAGATTATTAATTTTTTTGAGTAGCCACAAATTCAAATGTAGCCATCCATTCAGGCCACACCATATGTGTCATGGGCATGATAATGAGCTTAAGTTTTATCAAGAAAATTCAGCCCAGATGTACCATCACGTCCATAAAACGTGGGTGATGGGGCAGCCGAAGTTGGGACAACTCAATAAAACATGACATGAGACAGCGAATAAACGCCATATGCATTTTTCTGGTTACCTACATACATCACTACTGTACAAACATGCTTCTTCTGTGGTACTACAGGCTGACGTCTTTGTAGATGATTTTTAATAATGTCATCGAAAGTGTGATTATGTGATTTCAGTGAACGTCTATGGAGTTCAGTTATGTGTGCAACGAATATGAAAAAAAAAGAAACAACACATAAAATAAGGGAAGCATAATGCAGGGGGTCAAGCTGGTGTGGACTGAAACACTGGTTACAAATTTGCCGCTGGTGATGCATGTGGAAAAATATTATTCAGAAGCATGCCCAGTCTGAATTGTCCTCTAGCTTTTTCCCCTCCTGGTTGGTATGTTTTCTGCAATAAGGGAGAACTAGCACGGGTATAATTTGTAGTATTCTATATATGTAAGTAATTCGGAGGAAAAATTGGCACCTATCATGTTATTTTACTGCACATTTGTATTGATTGTGTATGTTGTGTTTCAGTGAGATTTTCAATACTTTTACCACCTGAACATAAACAGGTGAATGGACTGTCTGAGTAATGACCAAATGCTCCCATTTTCTCTTGTTTACTTTTAGCACTACCTTTGTGACAGATGCTGTTAATATGCAATTTGCTGTTTGCTTACAGCTGCTAGACCTGCTTATGCCTGTGTGCGTTATTAGCCGCCATAATGACCTATAAATTTAATATGAGGCCTCTTGACAAGCATCCTGGTTCATGGTCTTCTCCACAGGGAATAACCACTGGTTGCTGCCAACGTTTATTGCACTCTTATAATGGCGTAGTGAGCACTGCCGCTTTAGTGTGGTCCAAGCACAATTATTTTATAGAGGTGTTTGTTATGTGGCCTGTTCGATATAAAGAAAATGGTCAGTTTCCATTTCCAATTTCCATAGCATGAACAACAGCTAGGGCAGAGCTTCTGATTGACATGTATTTTATTCCTCTGCAAATTATATTTGGAGAAATAAGGAAGCACATGTGCTGTAGAGGGTTTCATCACCCAGTATTTTCTTATCCCGATTTTTTTGCAGTGTTGTAGTGCATTGCTGTAGTTAAAGCAAACAAACTGTAAACCAAAATACAAAGGAGCATCAAGATTTTATTGATTGTTTTTGCGGGGGTGGGCATTAGAAATGTTTGATTTCTAGGATTGCAAACAGGTCTTACAAGAGGAAAATGCTGACGTTTGCTGTCAAATCTCACCCAGCTCTTATTAGCTCTTGTGTGCTGTATTGATAGCGTGCCGCGTCCCAGCAGAAGCCCTTTGGAGATAGTAAGCTCTGGCAGCAGTGGGTCTGGACTTCTCTCCAGTGGTTAATGGACTGTTGTCAAACACCAGGCCGATCAGTTTGACAGGGGGCTGTAAATCCCTCCCTCATGCTGAAGTGCATGGTGTGCCACTGGGGGCGTCTGGGCCCTTCTGTTTGTGGGGCAATTAGCACGGAAGCAGCTGAGCGTAAAAGCCGGCCACCGGAGGCCTCCTTGCTCACTCTGCTCTGTTTGGCCACCAGGAGTCTTTCCCCATCACTGCCTGTGCATCTCTGTTATGGCTCACAGATGGAGAGCAGGCGCCCCAATGCACCACAGTCTGGTTCAATTTGGGCTCATATGAGCGCAAGCTCTGCAGCTAATTGAACGGCCATGTAATGGCAACTTGCTAGAGCAGATCACGTGGCCAGTGTACTGGTGGTGTTCCGTTTCAGTTCCCTTCATTGTCGGCATGGCCAGGCATAAGGGTCTGAGTTCCCTAAAGTATTTCAGTGGACAGCTGGTTCAGGTTCGTCAGCTACTTTAGGCTTGTCACCCAATACCACATGAATTGACCACCATATGTGCATGTTCATTTAAGAAATTAGAGCAAACATCAAAATGGATAAACATGAGCTCTTGATTGGCAAGAGGTAAAGGAACCACTACTAGAGCTGCACCTTTTAGCTGTGATTAAATCCCCCCGAAGTCATTTGCTGTCCATTGTAAGAGAAACAGTCATTTTTAAACTGTATCACTGAAGCATGTAATAAAAGCTCCTTTTCACCACATACACCTGATGGAATCTTCTTCAGAATCCATGCACGTTTGTAGTATTGTGCTTCCATCCCTTTGATCGCTTGCTCCCCTGGATGGTCTTTGAAAGTTCATATCTGTCAGTCAGTCTATTAGGCACCCCTTGGTTCTGTAATGACTCCCACTGTTCTGTGATGCAGGGATGGTGATGGCAGGCCTGATAGCGGCAGCGCTTCATCTTGCCAGGCACAAAAGACGTTTGACTTCCATTGTGCTGGTCCAGGGTGCACACTGTCTATACTGTGGCAGCAAAGAGTAATAGGAATGTTTATTCCTATTTATAGTTATCCTTGTGTAAGAGGAAATGGGGAAGTAGTTACTGGCCAGAATTTCAAAATGGACACCTGGCTAATAGTCTTGGCTTTTCATGTAAATGGAAACTCAACACCAGTGCTGTTAGTAAAATTTTGAGATCAACTAAGAATAGTTTTAAAACTAGAGCTGGAAAAAAAAATCTGTCAAACGATTCTACGATTGAACCACATCACTTTGTATTACTTTATCATGACATTTAATGTTGTGGAACGTCCTTGAAACATTTAGTTCCTGTTATCACTTACATTAAAGCAGCGATATGAAGGTGGTCCCTCATCAGCATCTTTTTTTCCTCTCTCTTTTGAAGTTGATGAGACAAAAAACTTAGCCTTTCATGTTACCAACAAACTAGAAAGCAGACTTTCCTGTGGCGGAAATCTTAAATTTAACTGAATCAAATTGTATCGGGGCTGAACTGAATTGTATCAGATAAGTAGTGAATTGAAGCATATCAGATCTCTACATCTAAAAGTACACACCTTTTTGAAACCCATTATCCTTTGAGTGGCTGTATTGTATTGCTCAGTGTGTAACTATTACTTATGACAGCATTGTTTATGGCTAATAAATACGTGGAGCCTATGTACATATTGTCTGTAAAATTGCAGTAGTAAGATATAAGATTAACTCGTGGTACCACAGTACAAAAACTCTAATTTGGGGCAATGCCATGCCAACAAACTCTTTCTCGGGTAATCATAAGACCCTTTCAGCTTAGGCCCTGGAAAAATACGAGATTTAGTGGAAGAGGTATATGCTCTGAGAGGCTGGGTGATTCAGAGAAGCTCATTCCAGTTAATGGAAAGAGGTGAGTGTGAGAGATGCGCTTTCACAGATGCACAGGCTGTTTTATTATTGATAGGATTATGACTCCGTGACTATAAGGTAGACCCATTAGCATGGATGGAAAGCCCAAGAGACAGCAGCCTTGCTGTAGATTGAGTGAAACACTATCGGCTTGGAGTTCCAGATGCCAGACCTGGTGTCATTATTAATTACCGCCACTAAAAGGGTCAATCAGCCGTGAACTCTGCTGTTCTGACTTTTGACTGAAGCTAGCATGGGTAGCAAAGACAAAAAAACAAAGAAAGCTTGATTTTCACTCTTTCTTTCCAAATTGTGAGGAATAAACCAATTTAAAGGGAAGCCTGCCAAAGACAGCTTATCTCTTCAGTTTATCCACAGCTCCTTTTGTCTTCTTATTTTTCCTGTTTATACAACTTTGTTTAGCGATTTATTACTGCCAAGATTATGTTTCTACAGAGGTTATGCTCTTATCTGTTTTCATCAGTGGAAACAATGGATTTGCTCTTCATTTAATAACTTCTGAAGCATTTGCAATGAGCAGGAAATGAAGAATTCATATGATTTTTCTTAGATTTATTTATTTTTTTGTACTGCCTTGTTCTAGCTTGGCCTGCGCTGTTCAGCAAGTCAGCCAGATGGTTCTGTTTCCACATTTAGCTTATTATCAAAGTCAGTGTGAAGAACTGGCAAGAAGCTCGCCACCCACTGTAGAGGCTGTTAGAGCTCGAGCTCTGCACCGATCAACAAAAGCCCCATGATCACTACCATGATGAAAGAAATGCCAGGAAAAGGCATTTATTTCAGGAGACCCTCTGTGATTGACATGGGGCTGTGGCTCAAGGGTTTTTATTTTTTGTACCCCATGCCATCATGTTAATGTCTACATCTAGGTCATGCTGACTGCAAGGAAGAGGCCTTGAAATATTGGCCAAACTGGGTCAAGTCCTTTCCTCCATATCCACTTAGAACAGCACGGCCAGGAGTCATACATCTTCCTCAGTAAAACATGTCAATACAAGTGTCTGGCAGTTTCTCTTAATACACTTTACAGAGTCTGACATTTTTACTCAGTTTGCAGTGATCTGACATTTTGGATTTTTGTTTGTTGTCTGTGATTTGTTTCTGACTTTCTCTATTTTATGTACATAGTAAGATTTATTTGTTTTTGATTTGATAACCATGTTTCGCATACAAGTCAGATTTTTACAAGTAAAGGCCTATTCAGATTGAAGTTTTACTTGGAGAAGTGGGCTAATATAATTGTTACTGAAGTATCTCTAGGATTTTTTTTAATGAATTGCAAGTGCATGTGTCCAGAAAGATTATCCTGTCTTTTATCTTCTATTAAATAACCCCAGATAACATACACGATTAGTGTGGCAACGGATCACTAAACTCACGGTTTGGATCATATTCTGGATTTTGAGTCATGGATCGGATCATTTTTCAGAAAAAAAAATTAAATTTGCTTTTCATTTATTACTGAAAGCTTATTTTAAGTACTTCTATACCACAGCAAAAAAAAACTACTAGTTTAACTAATAAAGTCAGTAATAAAAACAAGAACAATTACAGACATAGATGAATAACAAAGTTGCAAATAAAGTCAGTAGCAGTAGTATTCAGGTGCAGAAATGTAATCATTAAGTGTAAAATAGCACAGTAGTGCCCACTGCATAAGTTACATACAGATTTGTTAAAGCTGTGGCGTTTGATTAGCAGACAGAAGCTAATTATTTATAGGCTGCTGTCTCTTTAATACCAAATGCACGGACCCAGTACTGACAGTACTGTACTGTTCGGTTAACCGACTGTCTTTACCAGAATACTTGCCAAAACGGGTATTTTAACAGAGCTTTGCGTGTGTGTGTCCGTTCAAGCGCAAAAGGGCATGAAAAGAGGAATCAGTTGGGTGTTCACGCGCTGTCTGAATCGCGCCTCTCTCTTTCTGCGTGCGCGCGCGCGCGCGCTTCGGGTGTGCGCGAGAAACCAGCGCGCGAGTCCCGATTCGAGTTCGCTTCCGCGTGAACGGTTTAAAATAGCTTGAATGTGTAAATTAGCAAGACAAATCACCAGAAAATGATAAACTTTCACTCTGTGATGGTTAAACTTTACAATTAATCTGCGAATAACATGGGGCCTGGTCCGTTGCACCCCTATACACGATATGGTCAGAAGTATGTGGACACCTGACCATCACAACCATATTTGGGCTTTTCATGAACTGTTGCCACAATGTTGGAGGCACACAATCGTCTAGAATGTATTTGTATGCTATAGAATTACAGTTTCCCTTCACTGGAAGTAACTAGCTCAAACCTGTTCCCTGTGAACAAAGCAAGGCCTTGGTTTTCCTTGGTGTGGAAGTGCTCAAGTGACCTGCACAGAGCCCTGACCTCAGCGCCACTGAACACCCTTGGGATTAATTGGATGTGTGTGATGGTCAGGTGTCCACATACTTTTGGCCATATTGGGTATATCATATCCAAATTTATGTTAGTCAAGATTTCATTATATCCAGTGGAAAAAAAGAGGTTTTTCTTTAGTATAAAGGCCCTCTCTTTTCTATTGTCTTCTGCCAACACCAAGCTGAAAGTAAGTACAGCCTGAGTTTAACATGCAGAACAATAAAATATAAAGGGACACTTAGTAACTTAGGTAAGTTATTTAGTTCCTAGCACAGGTATAACCTGCATTCCTTGTACGGCCATGTGACCTGCTAATGCTAAGGCACGTCTTGTGCAGCCACAAGCCCTGCAACATGCACTTATAATAAAGGTCAAAAACAATCGTGGTCCAGGAGGTGCAACATAAAAGCATTCGCCCTATTGTCTGGAGATTGAGAGTTCAAATCGTGATGACTAACTAACTATGCTGTCTGGGTGGGATGGAAGACATGCTCTCTGGACCCCTGTCAATCAAGTCTAGCCAGTCATGTGCCTCTGTGAGCTCATTTATGTGGAAGAGGGCAGATAGCCCTTTCCTCCATGTGTGTTACACTGCCCTGTGATGCAGCGTGAGCGGCAGTTTGAAAAGATGCACTTGGCTGCCTTCACAAATCTTGGAGAAAGCTTGTGTTATCCTTTACACTCAACAGCTGGTAGCTGATATATGATAGGGGAGAGCTGGCTGGTGGTTCAGACCTGGTAGGTGAGGAAAATTGGGGGGAAACATTTTTGTAATTATTATTTTTATTGTGACAACCATGCATACATCATGAAGACACTCTCATCTCTGTGATTTATTGGCATTGCTTATCTTATGCAAATCAATCATAATTACTATGCACATCACCTTGCTATATTGTTTAACAGACATGCGTCCAGAATTCTGGTCTAAACATTATGTAACACAAACCCTTTCACCCGTACTCCCCACGTCTTTCATTTCACTGTATCTAGACATCTTCACCAGAGCCAAGAACACTTGGCTAATCATATGTTTCGAAACATATGCATCACAAATGTATGCTAAGTGCAGCCCCAAGCCTTCCCTTTTCTGCATGACCGCCATCTATTACTTGCATGTGAAAATGGCCTCGGTAAGATATTGAATGCAAATGCAAAACAGTGCTCTTTCAGTCTGCCAGGAAAAGTAGACCTTTTGCGTTTCTCATCCACCAGCGCAAGTCTGCACGACTCAAAATGTCTCCAAATCATCATATCTTTTGTGTGCATCCAACAGAATAATTCTGTGATGGCATTTGAGCCATTTGCTATGCCCTGCCTTTTTTTTTTTTTTTTGCGGCACAGTCGTGCCTGCTGCATCATCATGCACTGAGTTTCAGGGATCGTCTTTGCCTCTGTTCTTTCTTAAAACCACCATTAAGCATGGCTGAAAGATCATTGAATGTTTGTCTTCACTACTGTGTTACTTGGGTTCTCTTGGTACTGTGTTACCATGCTCTATTTCGAGGTGTGTGTGTGTGTGTGGGGTTGGGGGGGGTGTCTCATCTTTAACTGTCTGCAGGTATAGCAGGCTTAATGAATTCGCCGATAGACCATAAAGATGATTGATGGGCGAGACACTTAAGCCTGCAATGATTCCGGGATGAAGAGGGAGCCATGATGATGCGTGAACTGCACCGAGCTCATTTACTTCCCATTCTAGCAACTGCTTTCTTGCAGATGGGACAGGATTCTGTGTTTAAATGCCTCGTTTGCAGGCACATCAGTACACACCTGATTGCAATGCATCATGATCACTTTCGCCAGACTTAGTTGAGAGATTGTTGCTGTCAGGTTCCTTCTATTCACCAATATAATAAACATACTTCAGACGTCTGACAGGTGCGTGGGACTGACATCATCTGCAGTTCACTGCATAAAGCGTGAATGCTAATCTTTGTCATTTAAAGTATGGAATTTTTAATTGCTACCTCAATCCTTGTGTTATTTCTGTAAGTGTTCTATAAGCCATCATGTTTCTTCATTTTTTTGCTACTTTCTTCGCCATTTTGCAAAATGTTTTCTGTCATGTTGTTCCATAAATGAGTTAATTACAGCTGGGATGTGTCACAGACAGTGAGAGATGACAGGAGGCCTCTGATGATGGCTGATGGGTTTCTGTGCCTGTTTATTTTATCACCAACGCGTGTTATTAATTCCTTAGGCATTGAAGCTTGCTGTAATTCTTTAATGACAGTGCCATACCACATGCTGGCAGTAAACAGATTTTGTTAAAGGTTCTCAAGTGGCTAAACACCATGCCACCTGAAATCTTGTGAAGGACCTGTGCGTTTCAAACCACAGTTTCCATTGTGCATCAGTTATGGTTCTGTCCTCAGGGAGCATGCATCATTCATCAATCTGTCAAAAAGTGCTTCAGTCTTTCCAAGTGTGTCAAAGAAGCACATTCATCCAATTCTGTGGGCCAAAATTAAAGAAATAACACCATGTTTCTTGAGGGGCCACAGATGTTCCTATTTAAGCATAGCAAATTCCAGTGTCGATCTTTATATTTGTCTTAGATTTATTCATGCGACCCACATGAAAGAATCGCAGGGATTTTAGCTTACTTCTCATAAAACCCTTTCAAGCAACTGTTCAAGGACTTAGACACTGCAAGAAAGAAAAGTCATCTGCATTCGGGACTCTTTTCAAACAATGTTTGACATAATCAGCAGCTTGTCCATATTTTTACACATGTACCAGCCATCACAGTTAACCTTTTGATCATTGCCACCAAGGCACCGATCCTGGAGAAACTGCCAAGAGCGATGCAAGTTCGCCTTCATTAACTGGCCGTGTTGTGTTGATCCAGCATTGTTCGCAAGGACGAGTCGGAACAGAAATTGCCAGCTTTTCCTTAAATCCAGAGGGGATGCGAGCTGTTTACCTTGAATCTTGAGCAGTTAAGCTTGTTTTCTCCTTGTCTGCCTCTCTGTGGGTCTATTGGGCCATGCTGAAAGGAGGCTGGAGGTTGGCTCATAAGCTGACGCTGATGGTTCAGTGCGGCTGACAGGCTGACAGCGCCGTGAGCCCTGCAGTGCCCCTGCCCACATTCCTTTGGCATCTCAGCTGATGCATTCTCTAAGCACATAAACACACTCCAAATCTGAAGAATCTCCCTTAAAAAAAAAAGAAAAGAGAAGAAAAAAACTGGGTAGCTAAGTACTCTTTGGTTGAGGCAGAACATGACATCCCGGTATCAAAGGCAGCCTTATTGTGGACCCTTGGGATAAATGAGTCGTGTCTCTTCTCCTGTGTAACTAAGGCAGAGATCCTGCAACTCCTATTTAAGTCTGTCTTACCTACAAATCCCTGAAAGTCCCTTGTGCAAAGCCGGAGAATAACTAAGGGACAAGAACTTGTCCAATCAAATCTGGTCTATGAGGCATGACTAAAGGCTTGGTCTACTCAGCTGAAGAAAGATAGTAAAAAAAAAAAATCTGAACATTTACTTTTATTAAAGTTACCAAGTACTGAGTATGTAATTCTGACTGGAGTTACTCACAGCTTTTTAAACAGGAGACATGAGAGCACTTCTACTGTTGAACTCCAAGCTAAATNTTTTACAGTGATTTACAAACGATGTTACAGTGTTTGCAACCAGATACAGCACAAACAAATGCCGAGTCTAATCGAGGCAGTTCTTCGTTAATTCGTTACCATGTTGAGCCTGATCATCACACCACACACTTGAGGCCAGACTGAGTTTTGGCCACGTAGCTTACTTGCTGCGATAATAGAAAGTCCTCAGGCAGGAGAGCGAGAGAGGAAAAATGAAGAGCTATCCATCAACGGCACAATCGGAGGCCGGGATCCTCCGTTAAGATTAGGGCTGTTTAGAAAGATGGATGGCCATTGTCACTGCTCAGCATCATCCCAAAAGGCTTAAATAAAATCCAGAGATTCTCAGCAGTGGCGTAAATTACCTCTGTAATATCTACAATAAAGCCAGGCTAAGCCGAGTTCAGGGCTGATTAAGGTGGCAGTTCCCTGTATTATTATTACAGATTGTAAACATTATCCTGCCCTTACCTCCACTTGTGTGTTTGGTGGAATTTGGAGGATGAGGAGGGGCTTCCGTCTATAAGGAGGGGTAGCCGTCTGTAAGATTGATTTCACTGCATATGATTTGGCTGCCTATAACACTATGAAATGTTCCTATTCAGCTGTTTGAGCTTTATTTTGTACAAAAATGCTGATTATGATTGACCTAATGGAGGTGAGTTACTAGTGTTCCATAAGAAACATTTAGGGGAAGGTGTGCAAGTTGTATATTGCGGAAAGTCGTGTAAATACACACACACACACACACACACACACACACACACACACACACAGCTTTCCTCGATAGCTTTGCCTCAGGAAACTAAAAAAGCTGCTCTGGTTTCTTTGAGAAGCTGGCCTTGGTGGAATGATTCCTGTCAGTCTCTGTCCCTGGTTAAGTCTCTTTTTTTTCATAGTAGCATGCTGGTACTGGTGGAGTATATCTAAGATTCATGCTGAGAATCTGAAACTAGTTTGAATGCTCTGCTACTGAAAAGTGTAGAAGCTGGCGGGAGTCCCTTGCTTAGTACACCACACATTCAGCCAACCCTCCTGAAGCCAACAGTCAGTTTGGTCAATAGCTGCTTTTAATTCCTTTCCTGCATGCTTTGGCAGGAGGAACCAGTGAGGCAGACCTGATGATTAGTGAAACCTCAGGGGACTAGTGCCGTCATCCACGTTAACTGTATGTGAGCTCGAGTGCAAATATACCATAGCCTGCTTTAAACCCAGCATTGATCACACTCAGGCAAGGGAAAGTAGGCGGCTCGTAAATCAAACAGTCTATTGGAAGTCCTCACGGTTCACCCTGGGCGTTGCTTACATATCCAACCCTTCCACAACACTGTACTCGGTGACGATGAAAAGAAACGAAAGTAGGCTATGTGCTTAAAGCCAAAGAGTTCAGCTTGTGCTTCTGAGGTCTATTAAGAAAGCAAAGACTGATGTCAGAGTAGAGAGCAGCAGGGGAGGGCAGGCTCTGGACTAACACCCATGGTCTGGCAGAAACACCAGCCCTGTCAGGAGAGCACAGCCAATTTGGAGGCTCGGTAAGGGCTAGGGATTAAGGCTGAGCGCTGAATAGCCAGCCTCGTGGCAGACAGTATCTGTCAACGCTGCATGTCAAAAAGCAGGGCCGGTTTTATTTCAAACGAGAATCAATGCCATTCTGACGGACACAATTAGTTCCACAGCTGTGTCAGAGGGCTTCAAATTACTGGTGACCTTTTCTGTCCCTCTACACAATGGCCTAATTACTCATTAGCTGAAGTCTCCCCCATTTTATAGGAAGAACCCATAGCATGGGTCTTTCATCTGTCTCAGAGGGAGGGTGCCGTTGATTCTGAAGCTTTATAACGTTTATGTCAGTGATAGATTGATGAGAAGCTGCAGCCGAGTGCATCATTTCTCCTTAACCTCAAAATGATCACTATTTCTTTGTCTTCTGATTTAATTTCCTGGTCAGTATAACCCGTGATTAATGCTTACACCATGGCCTGATTTCATTTCTGTACATATATTTGGATCTGCTACCTGCTCCTCGTTAAGGGCAGTGCCTTGATTGTAATGAGTAGGTTTTATTGTTCCTGGTTATTAAATGGTGGCAGAGGGGCAGAATGAAGATTCACGCTCAGAAAAAGCCAAACATTATTTGAGGACACCAATTGGGCATTGTTCCGGCACTAAAGGAAATGTCTGAAGACGGAATTGGTTTCAGATAATTGTTTCTGCTTCATTTATCATATTTTAGCTTTAAAACTCCTGCTATGTTATGATTTATAATTAGCTACACATTAGCCTGACTGGCAGTCCCTGCACAAAATTTCAACCATTCATTGCTTTTCCATGTACTCATATTCATTTATCATTCTTTATGTTGAAATTTCTTTCGTGACAAGTTTTCTGATAGACTTTTACCATCAATCCTTGTCATTCCTCAGAGGTCTTTAGTTTCTCTGTTAATGTCACTTATATTTTGTGCTTTATACTCTTAATGTATTCCTGTAACACTACTACAAACAAAGGAGGATTGGTTCCTAATGCTCTAAGGAGTTTTTCTTATGGGTTTTTTGCGATGGGTGTACTCTAGGTTCTTACATTGTCACGGTTTCACACTTAGTCACGATGTATGATCGAATGGTTACCTCACTGCTGACTTTTTCAAAATACCATTTAAAGTGCATTTCCATCTATTGCCGTCTACCCATTCACTTGTTTATTCAGCCGAGTACCTTACTCTGCTACGGTCATGCCTTGTGCACTTCAGGAAAGCGTGGCCAACGTATCAACTCTTTGGACGATTTGTATGCATGTGCATCTTGACTTACGGCAGCCAGTTTGCAAGTGGGCGTCGAAAAATGCTGTTGATTCTTTCAGCTTCATTAAACACATCCTACAACAAAAACCAGTCTGACCCTCAGAAGATGGATCAGGAAGGAATGATGGTGAAGTGTGTGACATTCATTAACAGTCATTTGCTTCCGACGAATATAACAAAAAGCCGGCTAATGGAGGAGAGGCACCACTTTCCGAACGCGTCTACAGCATACAAAGCAAAAAAAAATCTCTTTTTCAGCTTATAACATGATAAATACTTACAATATAAGAGCTGTTATGAAAAAAAAAAACTTTTCTCAAAAATATCTTTCTAAGAAAGTTTAATTAATTTTTGTGTTATTTTGTAATAAATGTTACCTTTAATTTTCACCACAGGCTTATGTGTTTTTAAATGGTCAGCTAAATCTATCATACAGTGAAACTGTGATATTTTTAGACTAGGTTATGATACTGTGAAAGTTTCCTATCAAAAACATCTCCAAACTAGACCTATATTTATTAAAGTTATGCTGTATTGATTATTGCTAAGCGTACTGTATTGTAAAGAAAGGAAAACGGTCCATGACTAAAGGATTTCTCTCAAAAGAAATGTGGAATAGATTGATAGTTTTCTCAGATTTTCTCTTTTCAATGTCAAGGCAATTCATATACAGTAAACTCTCAGCACTGTTACTTTAATAGCTGTGAACTACTTGAAATCAACTGCTTCCCAAGATTGGCAAGGTTTTGATCAGTTATACTTAATTTTCTTATAAGAATGCAGAGGTCATCTGTTTAAGCCATCATTTCCCAGGAAATGTTTTAGTCTTGTAGGTCTGCCCTATTGACGTGAACTTAGCCCTTAATTGATCTTCTCTTTGGTTTGACGTGAACTTAGCCCTTAATTGATGTCTCTTTTTTGATTTTCAGAAATGTAAACCATACACGTAAGCTTATACACATACCACGTTGTCTGCGTGCTAACTGGTTTTCCTGGTAGGTTGGATTAGCAAAGCCTTTCCTTAATTATTACCCATAACCACCTTGGCTTACTAATGTCACTGAGAGGCCTGAGAGGCTTATCAGGAATTAGGGAATTGATCTTAAATTAGGGACGGCTGCTGCACAGTGCCCTTGACCCTCCTTCTCATGGCTTGTTCCAGTAGATCTACTGGTGTTTTGCCGACCAAAGTGTCCAATTAAGATCAGAATCACCCTGAGGCCCATTTAAAGCAAGATAGCACCTATTTATCTTGTGTGGCTTGAGTCTGTCAGCGGGATAAGTTGAGCTAATCTCTCAGCCCCCACTGTGACCGGGAGAGCATCTCAGGTGCCACAGCCTGTCTCTGATGGAACGTTTTTCTCCTCCCAGACCAATGCAGGAGCAAAATAATGTGCTCCCATCACAAAGTGGTAAGAGATTACTATTTCCATCAAGTTTCCACTGTAGCTGCCTACATGTGCAACTGTTACTGCCTTCAGCCTCCTGCAGGCAGGCTGCTCGGTGTGTAGCAGTCCTGCCAAGCGGAAGTTGCTCTCAGGACAATACTCCACTAGACTAGGAATTTAGCGGATCCTGGATGATAATAGGCCTGCATACTGGCGAGCAGAGAGTAAGAATGTACCGATCTGAGATGATATTATCTCCCTTTAATAAGAAGATGAAACAAAGAGAAGGTAAGGAATACACGATGCACCATGCTTTTATAGGAAAATAATCAACAACACTGCAGTGGTTTGATGTGGCCTTACACGAAGCAGAGTTACGAACTGAAGTTGATTATTTTCCAGTAACAGCACATCTTGAAGTTTTTTATTTCTGTAATACCACAGACATTTTATTCATTAAAAACTTCAGGATTTCACCAATTACACACTCTTCGTAATCCATTTCTGTCGAGTGTCCACCATACAAGTCCCTGTGTAAGTTGTTACTATAGAAATGATAACATGTTAAAACAAGAACATTAACATAAACTCGTGATTTGCCTTGTATTTGGAACTATCACTGCTGCTGTTATAGAAAATTAAACAGTGTGTTCGGACCAATCAGATCTGTAAAAAAAAGAGCAAGTAAATAATTGAGCTAATGTTATGCAGCCTTGATAACATGTTCCATAAGGTTTTCACGACAGAGTGCATGCAGTAGTTTCTCTTGTGCAGATTGCTTGGATGAGTTAATAATCAGGTTCAGAGTGGCCTGATCTGGAAGGTCCTCCATTCGCCACCTTGAGGAACCTTGACGGCACTGGCGTTGACTTAGTATGCTTGAGCTGCAGTAATGATAATTGGCATGGAG
Organism: Pangasius macronema; assembly: GCA_037577455.1. NCBI lineage: Eukaryota > Metazoa > Chordata > Actinopteri > Siluriformes > Pangasiidae > Pangasius > Pangasius macronema. The sequence goes on along the minus strand of CM074959.1, from coordinate 7,879,337 downwards.
CACCTATCATGGGTCAGTGTCTGTGATCCTGCTTGTGGATGACTGGCATGGACGAGAGTAGTTAAGTGTTAGAAAGATTGATCGGCTTCCGAAAGAGAAGTGAAGTTTTTTTTTTTTTTACTTCCACTTTTCATTCCGGTGCTGTGAAGCTAATTCTAATGTAAATGTCAGTCAAATCGAGCCTGGCCTGCCTATGTAGCCTGACAGCTTATGCATTCTGGATTTACAGACAAGTTTTGTGTCTAGACTTGGCCTCCCTGGGGCAATTTTCTAGCCACCATTGCCTACCACTTAATGCCATTGTATGGCTCAGATATCATATAAACACGATAAAGTTTGAAGGGCAGAGAACTTTTTTTTTGCTTACGTGAAGCTGTAATATATTTAAATGGTCTGAAAATGTATATTAGAATAGCAAAATACCTGTAGTTTAAATAAAGTCTTTGTATTTTTTTTATTTTCCCCAAGTGTCTTTGCAGTAGAAATCTACATACGGCTAGAGAGTATAGTTTCCTATCAAGAACATTCTTTGTTAAACAAAATGGGTCCATTTTTACTCACACTGTTGCTCCCGTTTCTCACGTTTTTATCCTTTTCATCACTTAAACTGAGAATTTGTTCGAAAAACACATTCGAAACACATTAAAAAACTAAAAACGCAACAGCACATTGAGAGATATGATATTAACAAACTAAAAACGCAACAACAAATCGAGAGATCTGACAGCAAGTCAGAACCCGCAACAACAAAACCAAATACATCACAACAAAATCGGAAAGACAGAGTAACATACCTCATCTCAAAATGGAAAGGGTAAGTCCTCATTCAACATCACATCCTCGTTGCTGATTGCCTTCAGGACATGTCAGAAAATGGAGGGCCGAGAGGAAATATGAGCCTAAATGAATCTACTGATGCTTTTATTTGTGCTTATTTTTTTTATCAAATACATTCATAGAATGTTACTTCAGATACATTGTCAAATTTGTGCAGCATTAATACGAGTAGGCGAACACTGAAAACCCGCCTGAAGGAAGAAAGAATTATTCACTCTAATACGGGAGTAACTCTGCGTTCGATCGGCACCCGGCGTGTGGAGTTTAATAAGGACCCACCCTTTCTGTTTCCAGTTAATGTTGATGTGTTTATGAATTTGCTGTTGTGTTTTGGCTTTGCTGTTGCATTTTTGATTTTGTTGTTGCGTTTTCTGATTTGCTGCTATTTTTTGTTTGGTTTTTTTTTGGGTTTGTTAATGTGTTTTGCACTTACAGGCCGTTGTAGATTCCGTATTATGCCGCTGGACAATTAACAGTTCTTTTCTAAATGGTTCATCGTTTCTGTTCATCTTTATTTTTCACTTTGGCTAAGCCACCGTAACATTTATGCGCAAATTGGCCATTTTTTAATAGCCATGCGTTTTAAAAGTCACAGCTCATTTGTCAAGGATTCATAATCCATCAGAAATCAATGCTAATCCTAAGGTATTTTTCTGAGGTTCCTTTGTATGTCTTTGAAGGATCTTGAACTGTGAAGGAAATGATATATTTCTTTGCTCCCATCAGAGGAGAACAAATGGTTTCTGCCTCTGTCATCTTCAAATACTAAGTGCCTCCTCAAAGAGGAATGTTCCTCAGCTCCCCTTAAAGCCATGACTGTGTTGAGAGAAGGACATGTAATAGCTGCTGAGAGAGGGAGAGATGGAGAAAAATGAAGATGATGGGATCCCTCAGCTCTCAGCCCTGACCTGTCTCTTAAGCAGGATGTTTCAGACGAGTATCAGAATGTGCAGCTGTCACATGCAAATTTGGCAGAGTGCTGACCTTCTGCCACCCAGCATGGGAGCACAGCTGCAGTAATATCTGCTCAGCACCTTCTCCAGATGCCGGCACAGTTAAGTCAATGACATGACATTGTCCTTAGCATCTCCTGGAATTTATAGCGATACTTCCCATCTTCTTGATTACAGCCTGTTTGTACAATGAAGACAAATTTCGAACTCACGGATGTCAGATTAATGCATGGATAATATATAGAGCTGATTTTTCTGTTTTTGGTCGACGTGCTCACTTATAATAATCTGTATGTTGTCAGCATCCTGTCACATAATGTCAGATGTTTGCAGCTGCTTATTCAAAATGAGGGGTTCATTTTTCGTCATGAAGTGACGGGAAATTTGAATAGTGAAATTAAATAATGCCGATATTATTATTATTATTATTATTATTCATACCCTCTCCCAGCCCTGAGGCAGATTGATTCTCATAATCAACTGCTGTAAATTACATTTTTTTTAAAAACAAGTGGGGAAAAAATCAAGGCTTAGGCAAACTAAAATAAACTTTGTTTATTTGGGCTTTGCCTGTTGCTGGGGACTCATGATTGTCTCCATAATTCCAAGCCAATTGATTTTTTTCCGCCCGTCCTCTTTGAAGGGAGCTGCGTAATTTGCGTCTGGCTGCTTCAAGCTTCTATGGCCTCTAGCTTACAAAAGTCAAATTGCCTGTCTTAAGGATTACTCTGTGAGTGAGGAATGAAGAGGTGAAGAGGATGCTCAGGTAAGATGCTAGGTTTGTGAACTCACACCTTTCCTCAGGGTGGATCATTGAAGAGGATGAGGTGGGTCTTAAAATGCCATGGGTGCTCTGAGGGCAGATTAAATGTGACTCTGAAAGGACAACCCTGACAAGACCAATTAATAATTAAAATAGTTTTCGCTTTAATGAGCCGTTCAATTACCAAGCCATCTCTCTGGACTGCGGTTTATGGTCTTACTTGTGTGTCATGCTCTTGCCATGGCTGGGAGAGATGTCATCATTTTGAGGCGATGAAGTCTCCATTAACCTTGTCCCTACTACACTGGCCAGTGATGGAGTGCTCAAACACAGCTCTCACCTCTAACTTCCAAAACTGAACCCAAACCTTTTAGTAGAATTACGCAATAAAGCAGCAGTAAAGGTCGTGTCGGTTATATTTTGTTAGTTTTTTTTTATAGCAGTTTAATATTGGAAGCAAATTCAATATTGACATTCTTATCTCAGTTCACTTAAGAAGAGAGTTGACCTTTGAGTGTTATGCAAATCAGTACCTATGAAATGCCGGGCGCAGTCTGTCAGTTCTGATATTCCGCCCGGATGGAAAGGGAAGTCGAAGAAAGCAGCATGATTTGCCCTTTGCAAGAAGTCGCTTTAACAAAGACATTCTCTTGCAGATGTTTATTCAAAGACCACATGCTGTACAGCTGTACGACGCCCGGCCTCTCGAAACGCTGCCGCTCGTTCGTATCAAAGCCGCAGCCTGAATGGGGTATTTGACTAGCTAAGCTCGTAAAACCTTGCGTCTGATGAAGTAATCATAACGACTGCATAAAAAAGCTCTCCTCCTCTCATTGACATCTGTCATGGCTTGATGTGCACTGACAACGTGCCCTGGAAAAAACTCGGTCCCGCCTCTGTGTTTGATTTAAGTCAAGTTGATAAGTCGCCGTCTAGAGAGTGGAAGCGTACCGCCGTTGTTGGGGCTGTAAGCATCATAATAAAACGGGGATGATTTTAATTAGAGCAGCAACTAGTGGCGCGGCATAGGCCCCTGCAGTGCAGGCTGAGACTCTGTTAGAAGTCGTTTTATTAATTGGGTGATTTATCTCACGAGCTGTTTGCTTATCTCTCAAGCGATTACCATGAAAACAAAGGCCACAGTGTATTCACTGTCTCAGTGTGGACTGAGTTGCCTGTTAATTACAGTCGCAGAAATATGGGTACTTTTCCTTGTTGCTGGGGCGGTATCTTAATTATATATGTCTTACCTAGAAAGGTGCATGTAGTGTAACTTTACAGCTTTACTGTAAGAACTAATTGTGGTCATTTACAGACATTGAGTCATTTTTTTTAAAGGTATAGTATATTTATAGTATAGTATATATGGGGGCAGTCGTGGCCTAATGGTCTGAGAGTCGGACTTGTAACCCGAAGGTGAACCTGAAGGT
>CM074959.1:7854561-7875254 GCA_037577455.1 Pangasius macronema | reverse complement strand
TGTGTGTGTGCACTTGGATGGGTTAAATGCAGAGTGCAAATTCCGAGTATGGGTCACCACACTTGGCCACAAAGTCACTTCACTTCACTTATTTACTTTTTTTCAGGTGATGGACACATCGTAAAGGTACAAAAGGCACAAGGTACAAGAAAAGATTTTTTTTTTTTCTGAGAGTGTAGGTCTGTGGCCAGCCATTTGCTTCAATAACCTGGTAAAAACACTGTCTTCCACTGAGCTCTGAAATAAAACCATATTTCTGTAGAAACTGGCCCAGAAATCACAAAAGAAATCTTCTTATTTATAGAGCCGCCGCTCCGTGGAGCCCACGCAGACCATGCTCTGTGCACAGGGCAGCATGTCTCTGCTGGGCCTCCAAAAAAAAAATCATTTAATTAATTTAAAAAATATTAACTTAGATTAGATTCGTTCTTGAATGAACTTTTACCATCATTATTAAAAGAAAATCCTCCCAGAATATCACACAGGCATCATAATGAAATGCCGCGTAAAGGACCCCGTTTTGACTAGCAGCAGCACTGTGTCTCTTCCTAGTGGATGCTGATGGTGTGCCCAGTGAAGTTTGCTGATCTTTCTGAAATGTAACAAAGTTAGTCAGATTAAATATTATTAGGTGGCTATTGTTTGCTCCCAACTCTAAAGATTAGTTCCATTATTTGGGAAAGACATCATTGTTTCCGCAGGATGTCTGGTTGAGACCAGTTCTGAATTATGGGAAGTAAAGGATTTAAATACAATTTCTGAAAATATATCTGAAAATCGCTATTTTATATATATAGACACACACACACACACACACACACACACACACACACACACACACACACACACACACACACACACACATATATATAGAAGTGTCTTCATTTTCCAGCTGATCCTCTAACATTTCTTTTTAATAATAAATAATACAGATACACAAATACTGCCATTATGTTACACCCCTAATACACTGCTAATGAATAGTATATACTAGAAATTTCACCTCAGAACACCCTGAGACAGCTAGATTTCAAATTTCAGTGAAATCGGTTGTTAAAGGCTTTCTTCTAGAATCTCCACAGATTTGGATTGGCTATATCCCCCAGGAGTGTCTCTTTATGAGATAGTTGGACACTATCAGATTTAGCTGAGTTGGTCCAGTGCTGAGGGCCATCTGTGCTGCAGCTCGGGCTCTGAGCGCGTTTCAGCTGAGTGCGAACACCCCTGCACTCCACCATATGCACAGTCTCCCCCCTCTCCTCCATCCACTCCTTCCCCTTCCATAAGCCAAACTGTTTGTTTACACTCTTATTGAAAAGGGGTTGCTTTGAAACATTTTTATATATATTTATATATGTATGTGTGTGTGTGTGTGTGTGTGTGTGTGTGTGTGTGTGTGTGTGTATTACCTCTTAGTCAACTATGAGCCAGAAACTCTTTGGCATGGTGTCTGCAGAGAGATATTTCAAACTGGGTCAGATGGAGGAGCACACATTAATTTATTTTTAATGTACCCATTGGGAGTGGTGCAGTGATCTATGAATAATTCTGCGGCCACATTGTACCCTTGGATTTGTATGTGCATTACAGTATGTAGGCTTTGAATATTAAATTGGCAATATGCAATCCTCGCAGAGTACTATGCGCTGAATCACCGGTTTATTAGGAGCTGCTATCTGATAGCTAATAAACTTGGTGTATGTGAAAAATTAAGAACAAAAAAAACCAACAATATGCACAGAGCTGCCAGCTTATTAGGTGCTCGATTGGTGTACGTAATACACTGGTGACTCACTGATTGCATTCTGGATTTGTACTTTCTAAACACAGTTTATGGCTCACCCTTGCTTCAGTGGAGAATCTCACTTCAATACATTAGATTACTACTTAAGAACTGCTGCTGTAATCATAAAGACCTTTTTAGGTGCCTTTAATGACTTTATTTCAAAAAGAGTTTGAAGGGTGCAATTTTTTTTTAGCAAATGTTGGTGACTGTTCTGCAGTATCTAACGCTCTCCAGCTCACACCATAGCTGCTGGTTATAGAAGTAGAGAGATGTTTTATTCGTCCCACTACCAGAGTGTAAAGCTGTCTAAGCTGAGCTTACATGAGACGATGTTCCCAGCGAACAATCACTACTTACCATTGTTCCCAGCAACCAATCACCGCTCACCATTGTTCCCAGCAACCAATCACTGCTCACCATTGTTTACAATGACAAATCACTGATCTCCATTGTTCTTCATGAGAGTTTTTCCTCGCCATTGTCGCATGTGGTTTGTTCATTAGAGACCTAAATCTGCATCTAAATGTCTGTAAAGCTGCTTCATGGCAATGTCAGTTGTTAAAAGCATTGTTTAAATAAAATTGAATTGAATTCTCATCAGTAAGCAAACATTCTCTTTCAGATGTGTGTGTGTGTGTGTGTGTGTGTGTGTGTGTGTGTGTGTGTGTGTGTGTGTGTGTGTGTGTATGACACTGGCAGTTGTGATTCATTGACTCGCCTTAGCTTGCATACAGTGGCACCAACTTGGTAGTGGAGTGCATTAAAGTGGCATCGCGTCACCAGTCAATATCATGAATTATTTATGGCAGAAGTGGGAGAAAGCCTTGTTCCGCATCATCTCCATCCTGTTCCGCTAATTAGCATTTGGAGAGCTGTGTGACTTTGTCACAGACTTGTACTCCATTTTGGGTTGAGAGATGTATGTTTATAAAGCCTTTGCCGGTATGTGTGTGTTCGTGTGTGTATGTGTGGTTCCCTTTGCGATGTTCAGTGATATTATAAAGGTAAGAAGGGCAGCAGGCGACTCATTCAGTTGCATCCCCATCATTTATTGGCTGGATGGCTCCAGGGACTAGCTCAGTCTGATTGACTGTCTTTAAAGCTCTCGCAGGATTAGCCAATAATAGTTTTGAGCCATAAAGCTGACCCGTCTGCTCTCTGTCTCCGCATCTTGGTGATGTCACGGCCCATTGAGACTACCACTGCAACAGGAAGAGCTTTTCATTATTCTTTGTTTGTTGTTTATTACTTTCAGTCATACTGATTATTTGACATTACTGGTATATATAAAACTGATTTCAGATTGATGTTCTCTATCAATAATGGGTCATATTTAAACAAATAAATAAAAAAAAAACTGTCCAGCGATGTACAATGGTTTAAATTAAATTTTTTGGTTATTTCACATAAATTGGGTGAATAATTCTAAAGATCATAATTACGATACTGAGTAAAATAATCTGTGATCATCCTGTCCACTATCGTGTACCCTTTGTCCTTTCTTTTAGCAAACGTAATTTGCTAATTGCTGTTTATCCATCTTGAGCCATTTGCCGCAGTCTCGACGCACTCTGACACGTCTTGACATCAACCTAAGCCGTTTCAGATGCAAGGCATTGCTAATCTTCCGAAGCATTGTGTACTACAAGAGTGCTGCTTTATTTCCTCACAAACAAGGTCATAGCGTGAGATTGCTACAACCCCCCCACCACACACTCTTTCATAGTGGGATATTTCTTCTTCCTTGAGAAACCATGCGCTAGCTCTGCTGCTCTTTTGGCCTGGATAAATGAAATCCCGATCAGTCTTGATTCAGGGGGAAAGCTGGAGCTGCCGGAATAAATGAACCCTGATAATTCAATCCCTCCATCCTCTGTTGTGTGCTTCCTGCCCCCTGGCCTGTGCATTAGCGCCTGTTCCTTGCAACCTGTTCCTGATGTCGGCCTTGATTGCACTACCCACTCAGAGCTTAGCATATTTCCCAGTTTCTTGTTTAACACTTGCGAGTTTAAACAAATGTCCCGTGGTCGTCGTGTTCCCTTTGGTTAGACTAGTTCAAAGATTAATAGAAGCTAGGTGGTAGCTACTCTTTAATTTTCCCATCTAAAACGTATGTTCGGTTATGCCTTAAGCTGTATTTCAGTCCAGCCATGAGAGCTCATGGCTGATGGTGTCCTTGATTGTGCAGCGGGAGCAGCTCTTAAGCTGTAGTCAGACAGATTGGACAGAGAGGTGAACGGTGTGTGCTTGTTTGCTGAGCTCTGCTGATGGCAACTATCTTCTGATGCATTGATTTTTGGTGGGTGCCAGAAATCAGTGGAATGGGTTAAGAGTTTTCTCTGAGGCACCTCTTTCAGAGAGAGCTGTAAAAAAGAAGTGGTCAATGGAGTTCAGGCAGCCTGAAGCCCCAGTGGCTGGATGAATCCTCCACAACCAATTCCATCCATTCCCAGTTATAGCTGAGCTTGGTACATTTTTTGAAAGCTTATTGACCCAGTTTATAGCTGGTCACTTCATGCATTTAGTGTCTGGAGTACATTCTGATAAGAACCACATTTTTTTTCCCAAATCTATTTTGCCAATTCATAACTACTAGCTAGTTCCAGAAAGATTCGTCCTCCGGTACATTTTTCAGACAGCTAGGAGAAAAAAAAAACACCACCCCTACCAACAAGACATCATCTGGATTTAAACTTGCTATCTTACTATGATATGCTGAACACCAGGGGTTGTCAGCTAGCGGTCCGCAGTCCTGATGTGGACCCAGGAAGTGGATTGAATTGGATTGAAAAATACTGTAGCAGAACTCATCAATGTAAGAAATGTACTTGTAGTTTTTTAGTTATTCCAGTTTTTTAAACATGAACTGCCCTAGCTTCTGTATCATATCCCTTCTTGTGGCTGGTAGGCATCTGAAGGCAGCTCATTTATTTCACTATATTATAACGCTACTATAATAATATAGCTATATTTAAGTAACAGTTGCTAAAGATCCTCCATCCACATCTCAGGCGACCCCACTTGGGGTTACGAGTCCATGGCTGGGAACCTAAGCACTAATCAAAAGTGTTAATATGAATCATGTACCGTGAACCACTTCAAATGAATGTGTCTAATGATTAGGGATTAAAAGGTAACTGTTGTCACCATTCCATATCTGGACATTTTGTAGGCAAGGAATTTTATGTAGCTGGACTTTGGCAAAGTTGTGTTGAATATGTCTGACGTAGACTGCCATTTGAGAGCCCCTTGACAGGAGTTTAAAGTGTTTGCACTTGCAGAAATTCAGTTCTAATTCAGGAGTATATAAACTAGCCTCAAAAATACTTTCTTTTCCACTAAATTTGAAAAGTCAAATGTCATTGAGTGCACACATTTTGTAAAGGGTTTGGTATCCAATGTGGCTTGGAGCAGTGCTGTTTCAATCTGTTTTAAACACATCTCGGGTCCATTTTTATGCGTGTGGTCTCTATCTGGATACAGTCCTAATATCTAAGATGCATGAAACGACCATGTGTAAACGGGATCATTGATTACTAATTGTAACATGCAATGTTGCATGAAAGCTCATCAAGCTTGTGTTTTAATTGCCTCTCTCTTTCTCTTCCACGTTCTCTTTCTCTCTCTGTCTCTCTCTATAGGTAAGCATTTCATCCTGTGTTTGCGAGATATTTGTCAGTTTGGTTTGGTTTTTTTGGGCTACCGCTGCTCTCAGCACTCTACTGGAAGACTGAACAGACTGATTAAGGTGATGTAACACACTGCTCAACACTTATTGCATGGCAGAAAGGAGCCCGTGCCCTTAGGCCGTGCCGAGTCAGCAAGCTGTCTGCCATTATGCCTCTGACAAACGCACAATAAGAGCAGCCATGCACACTGCTTAAGGCTAATACACACACCATACTTGCTCATATCACACCCTCAGACTGACAAAGGAAATGGGAAATTTTGTTTTCCGCTCCAGGGCCGTCTTAATGCACACTCACTAATTCATAAATTTCAGGTTCCGATCCATTTTGCGTTATCATATACCCGTCATTGTCGTATCGCTTGACAAAAGCCAACGGCATGACCAGGCTGCGCTCTGATGCTCGGCCATCTTTGCATAATTGATATTTTGCTACCTGAACCAGGGAGAGCCTTCTTCCCACCTCCAAACTGATAAATGGAAGCTCATTAAAGTGCTGGAGGCTGCAAAACCAGATGGTGCTGATTGTGGATGCGGGAGGCAAATGATTGTTCGTACCATTACTGAAGCGATCACGTCTCTACCCACTGCCCGGGATTTTTAATGGAAGCACTTTGGCAGAGGTAGAGGCTGAGCCCAACTAAACTCAATTAACTCTATCCATTTACCTCTCAGAAAAATCACCAGGATTTCCAATTCAGCCCATGCATCTTCACATGTCATCTGAATGCCAAATGCCAAAAAAAACCAACAACAACAACAAAGAAGACTTCCAGCCAGCGCTGATGGGCAGATATCTCTACAAAATAATCCTGGCACCAAGTGAAAAGTTAACAACGTGTAGTAGGCAGTAGGTTTCTTTCCCTTTCTACCCTGTACGTAGAGTTACAGAGAATGTCCTGAACGCCTTTCCATACATCCCATAAGTCTGTTTGCCAGTATGTGGTTTTGTTGGCCTCAGAACAGCGCTAGTCCCTGATCCATCCCTGCTCTGTGTCGATCGCTCCCTCCTGCACTAGTGAAAAGGCTGATGGAGGAATATTTTCTTTATGCCTGCTGGGAGGCCAGCGAATGAAAAAATATGACCCTCTCTCTCAAAGGTTCGTTTGAAGTTATTGGTTTAAAGTGAAGCTGCTCACAGCCAAACGTATGTTTGCACAAGGCTGGGGAAAATATTTCTTTACTTTGAAATGGTGACTCACTGCTGTTTATTGCTCATTTAGAGTCCGGCATATCCGCAGAATGCTCGGGAATGGAGTTAGTGGCATTATCGATATGCTAAATAAGAATGAAATATGACAGGGTGTGCCGTTATGATGCCTGATGCGAAGAAGACTGGCCGTTAGCACCTTTAAGTTGATTAGTTTACTATAACAGGAGATCCTAAAGTGTTTTATTTCTTTTATGCCACAGCAACTTCTCAGCGATAACAATTTCTGACAGAGCTGCTGTTAAAGGAAATCAGTCAACACCTTCTGACCAATCAGAATCGAGAATTCAACAGCGCTGTGGTGTAACTGTATTTCAGAATCAAGAGACCTTTTGGTTTCTTTGAGAAGCTCTTGTTTTGTCAGTGTGTGTGTGTGTGTGTGTGTGTGTGTGTGTGAGACCACATATGTACCAGACATTTATACAGCAGCACTGTATGTTTTAAAGGGCAAACATACACATATCAAAACCAATGGCACATATTGAAATTGTAGAGCATAGCTGTGTCTTTAACCAGTATTCAGACCAGCTGGAATATCAATAGATGATAGAAGTTGGGCCAGATGAAAACCACACAGTTTGTTTAAAAAAAAAAAGAAAAAAATACACGAGAAATTGGAACAGTGAGCAAACAGTATGTATGACTTTTATTCTGCTCCCCTATGTTGATGTAATGAGCATAATCACCATACAAACACCAGGCCTGTCACAATTATGAAAATTTGGCTGGCTATTAAATGTTGACTTTATGCCACTCTCATGAGCAGGAGAGTAATAATGCACATACAAAGCCTTTTTGTCCACAGTGAGCATTTTAGACTGTAAAAAAAAAATCACAAATAATAGCCTAATCATATGTAATATTACAGAAATAACACAAATGACACAAATACATTATCACATATTAAAAAAAGAGTGAATATGACATTATATTAAACTTCATTACAGGGATTTTTTTTTAATAAATACAGCACTGTTGTTGGCTCTTTATTAGCAAACTGAAGTATTCTGATATACAGTGGGGTCCAAAAGTCTGAGACCACAGTGAATATGTGGGATTTTATTTTTTTTTATTTAAAATGGGAAATAATCAGAAGGTTTTCGAATGTTAAAATATTTAAAACAAAGAAAGTAAATGTACAATAATCTGAGATTATCTTTAAGATTATGCGCTATCTTTAGGTCCCTTAAATAGAAGCAAATTTGTGACCATGTTAAGTGCAAATTTGCCCAAAAGGTCAGACATTCCTCATAATCTCTTCTACTGAAGCATGTGTTCAGACGACACTCTGATGGATTTGATCTAAAATGGATCATAAGGTTTTGCACAAATTTGTGGAGTCCGTGCCAGCTCGAGTGCACCCTGTCATTAAAGCCAACAGGGGACGTACCAAATGCTACGAAACTTTGAAAATCATGTAAATATTTCAACTTTTCACTCAAGTCGTTGATATCTTAGGTCCCCACCAATGCCAAGAGCAAATCTACGCACTTGGACTGAACATAATTCCCAATAAATTACCATACATTAAATTCCATCATCTTGCAAAATGTTCACAAGTTACTGAACTTCTGGTTTCAAGCTATAAGTACTGATATGACTGTATGAATATTGATTAATGCATGTGATGGTTTTTTGGCTTATTAGTTTTATTATTTAGGAATCAATGGCTAGAAGTGATAATGTTAATGTTTGTTAGTGTTACTGATGGTGTATTAATGCTGAAGTTCAGTGTTTGTTCACGTTAACTGTAATGTTCATGTAATGTCACTTCCCTCCCCTATAGCACTTAGTAGCTCTGAGAAATGGTTGTAAATGGTGTAGTAAATGTTGTCTTGTACAGCACATAGTGAGAGCAAACGAAACAAATGTTACAGTGCTATGACAAGGCAGTTATAAATAGTTAATAGATCGGGGATACTGGGATTTAATTATATCAGTTATTAGAAATATGGAAATGTTTGTGGGATTGAACGGTTACTTACGATCACCAATAATCTGTCGTTTTAAGCAATTGCAGAAAGTGATTATGTAACGATTGTGACAGATAAACACTTTGCAGCTATGTGTGTGTAATATGAATGGATTTCTGTAAGCCTCATGATTCATTCACAGAAAAAGAAGTAGATAAGGTAAGGGGAAAAATGTAGCAGGGTTCACGGTTCTGTTCTGTGAGTAAAACGTCTTCAGAAGCACCTTGTAAATTGATCTTAAAGGAAAAATCCACCCTGAAACACATTCATAATGCTTATATTGAAGTATATATGATGTGCTTAGGGATAGCGGTGCAAATTTGTTGGTTGGTGCTATGTTTTCTTTATTCCTCTGAGAAGTTAGCAGTTCATTTTCATGCTAATGTCACGTGTAGACATTGCTCGCGCAGTTACAGTGATCGAAATTTCAAACATAACTGATAATAGATCGAGCTTCACTGATGGGTCCTTACTCACCATTCTGTAGTGGAAATAAAAGTAGCAGAGACAGCAAATGTTGGAAAAAAAAGTGGGGTTGATGGTGATATTAGCATGAAGGTTGAAGCTTTAGAGATGAAACGACGGCTAAATCCCACTGGTGCCACTATCTGCAGGTAGGCAAATGGCATTATGGGTAATGTAGGAAATTGTTAGCAAAAATACAAACAGCCCAACAGGTCAGTAAAAGAATTTTAAACTAAAACTCTGAATTTCCATATTTAAGCAAAATAATTTTGTTCGGCGAAAAGACAGGCTAATATACTCTTCTGTAGAAGCCTGGAGTCTGTATTTGGAAGCATTACGGATGTTGCCTCTAAGCTAATTAGTGAGTTAAAACAATTGGTAGAAGCTTGTTCTTTTTTGGGTGCTGACATAGGACCTCTCCTCATCTAGGCAATTAGCATCTTCATTCGCATCCAGCTCCAGTGCCTCAGGCCTCTCCTTACTTCTGGAGACACTCGGGCCTCTGCCTAACAAGCAATTACGCATCTGAAGGGGACTCGTAGCCAGTGTGCGCTTCAGAAATTGCATTGTGGAAGTCTTGTCCTTTTTCTCAGCGCTTGCTAATGCTTCCCATTCCCATCTGTGGGTAATAGAAATGTTCAGTGAATCTGCCTCGAGTGCTTCAGTGAAGGGCCTCTTTCTCAAACACATATCAGAATTGTGTAGCTGGTAAAAGGGCCATTCAGATGGGAGCTAGCAGTGCGTATGGGAATGGATATAAAGGCAGCTGGTACAGTGTGTGTGTGTGCAAAAATACTGTATGTATGTGTAGGCAGTATAGTAGGTGCTCTGTGTTTGAGGTATGTGCAGCTAAGTTCCTGATCTTGACCATTTGCCCTGGGAAAACTTTGGACCTTCTAATTGCGTGCATTCTGTGGGTGAAAGAGAGAGACTATGGCCTATGGAGTTGAAATTTCAAGTTGAGGGGGCGTTTTCCCTGGCTTTTACTGCTTGGAGGAAGGGAAATACAAGTTGCAACCTTGCCTCAAATGCAGCATTAGTGGGGACCAAATGTCCCTAGAAGGATAGGAATATCTGACAGTGGGGACATGTGGCTAGTCTTCATGAGGAAAACTGCCTTTTTTTATTTTACAGAAAGCTTTTATTTTTAAAAAAAAAGGTTAAGGTTAGAGTTAGATTTATGTGCGGGACAGGTTTAGTTAGCTGCATTAATAATAATATCAGCGGAAGGTCCTCACAAGGATAGTGCGACAAACTTGGTCGTGTGTGTGTGTTGTGTGAGGGTTTGATTATAAATTTTGTGCTGAGCCTCTCAGCTTTGTGTGAATATGTGTGTTGTAATCGATCGAGGCGTAGCTGTGTTTAATAGGATATCTGCAGACTGAAAGCAGGGTAGCACTACAGATCAACTCACTGCTCTTTTCAATCAAGCCATGGAGGCACTAGATCACGGATTAAGGTGCCACATGGCACTCCATTTCAGCCCGTTCTGTTTTCCCATCTCATCAGAGCGCAAACTGAGCATCGGCGTGCCGCGACATGCTGCTGCTGATGGCTCAAGACTTTTAATCACTGATGCTGACCTCACCCATCAATAATATATTAAAAAGAAGCTTTGTAGCTCCATAGCTCAGTAGTGCATCCAGTATATAGCGCTTGGTTTCTCTCTTTCTCTCTCTCTCTCTCTCTCTCTCTCCACATCAATCGTGGAGCCCATCACCCACCGTATTGCTCGACCTCCGCTCAGCCTGCATTTCTGCTGCGCTGCGACAACAGGCCCTGCTTACCTAAGCAGCTCGGGTTGAAAATGATTCCCCTGAATCTCTACCAGCAACTGGAAGAGATTCAATAAATTACAATGAGCGAGTGGGTTAAAAGCAAGACATAGAATTAGAGATTGTATACTTCATTCAAGGCTGAAGATTGCATTAAAATGGAACGAAATGCATAAAACAGCTTAAATGTACTTCGTCTCGTCGTCCGCTTATATCTTTGAGTGTCTGAGCTGGTTCAAGCACGAGAGAGAAGAAGACTGCTTGTGTGTGGGTGTGTGTTTGTGTGCCCGGGTTTGGCGAGAGATATTGTCATGAGAGCAATTGAGAGACAAATGGAGAAGTGCTAAGGGGCTCTGCTGCAGTCCCGCGGAACCACGCGCCATGCCTGTCGTGTTGGAAAGTCAAACCTGAGGCGTCGTTAATAGATCCCCGATGATCCTCTCTGTAAATTATTGTGTTAAGAACAAAACCCAGAACAGTTAGAGAGTCAGAGTCTAAAAGTAACGCTCTGCTGCCTTCACGCTCAGCCAGCGCCTAGGCGAAAATGTTGCGTACCTCTTTGTTCTGAAAATCCCTCAAGATTTCTTCACAATGTATTATCCCTTCCTCTCTCTCTCTTTTACTGCCTTTGTGCCACCATTATTACCATGAATTATGCTTGTGCCTTTTAACAGGCTTTCGGAGGACAGCTCAACAAGAGTACTTACCCCAAGAGCTCGGGACTAATGGCCAAGTGCTTGACCTCGCTGAAAATATGATGAAATATGAAAGCGAACGAGTTCATAAAGCACACCAGGGGTGAATGGGTTGAGCGGGATCGCTACTGTATTGCTGTCATATGATTTAATTGGGTGTGATATAAAAAAAAAAGACAACTCAATCCATAGTAGATAACTGATCCATGCATTAACTGGATTGGCAGTAAGCACTTTACAATGTGTGGTGGGTCACAGGTTGAATGTAGGAATGAATCTGCTCTATCTGCTAATGTTGTAGGTAAAGGATCATTTCTGTTGAAATCTCGTGTAGGGAAATGTGACGACAGCAGACAGCAGCGTTTGCACAGGATGAAGTGGTTGCAAAATCTTGAATTCAGTCAAGCTTAAATTTTGCTTTTAGAAATGTAAGTACTGAAAATTCTGGAAAATGGTGCTTATTGCTGAGAAGCTCTTGAGAGGGTGCTTTAAGAAAGCAATTCAGTATATAACGTCATCTTAGAATAGGTTTAGTCATTTAGATTTAGACATTTACCCCCCCAACCCCCCCCCCCCCCACCCACACACACACACACACACACACACACACACACACCAGTAAACAGTACTTAGACCCACATTGATTTAGCAATAGAACGTGACACTGACCACTGTGCTAGATCTTTTTTTTTTTTTTGTAATTTTTTTTTGTCATTTTAATTCAGCCTGAATCAAGGCACTGTTTTTGTGAATGACATCTCAGGTAATTAGTGTTAAGGCCTTGAAAGTGGTGGACTGAAAGAAGCCTGAAACAGACACTTACTACACCAATATAAAGGGCAAAGAATTAAAAAGTTCTTCAAAGATGCCTCAGTTGTGGCTGGTTAAAAAAAAACCTTTATCTACTGTTTTATGGAAACTAGTGCCACATAAACTATCTAGGAGTGATGGGAATTCTGGCCCTTGTAAGTGAGTCGGATCACTAACTCACTAATCTCATTTCTTTAAATGGACAAAGTTTGCAATATTTTGATCAATTGTTGTTCTTCTTTGCCTAACTATAGCTGAAATTGTTAAACTCTAATTAACAAAATAACATTCTTTGCATTTTATTGTATAAAATCTGTTAATAATTGATACACGACAAACGTGCCTTGCTGATTTTACAAATACAGTTAGGATCCCTGCATCAATGGTATTGTGCCTACTGTGTTCACGCCCCATTACAGCAAGCAGTGAAGCGGATCCTCCATGTCATGCAGCTGATGTATGACAGGGACGACGCATACATGCACACAGCTGGTAGTCTCACCATTCATTCTAATGAGCATGTATGTGAGTCAGCTTTAAACGTTCACCCAAAATAACAGCCAGAAAAAAAGAACCGAAGAATGATTAGGACTAGTAGCTAGGACTGACACAATTTATGCGTAAGATAATGTTATTTGTAATTTGTCATCTTGCTTTTATCCTGGCAGTTGTTTAGTGTTTTGGTGTAAAGTCACAGTGGGAGGTATGATTAACGCTTAACTGTAGTCAGGAATTTCTGCCAACTGACCAACTGACTGATACCCAGCTGTATATGAGAAACCCCTTCACCATTCACCCCCCCCCATAAATACCACTGTGTGTTTATCCCATCTACTGCCATAAGATTTGCTAAAAGTTCTTACTCAAACGCGGTCCAACAATTGGATAGTTGAGGAGGCAGATTGTGAAAAATGAAGATGAATCTCTAGCCAAAGGGATTTATCGGAATCCTGGGATAAAGGAAGTAAGATGTTGCCAGTGATTCTCAAGTTCCAGTTTTCCAGCATGGCTTCTCCAATGATCGATCGGCAAATGGCGTATTGTTTTGTATGCTCATGATAATTGGTCTCTGTCAACATTTGATGCCAAAGTGGGTGAAGTATCTTGGGGCAACAGGATTTGGACTCTACCAGTCAAGCTGCCAGGGGGTGGATATTAATTTCAGACCATGGATTGGAGGATTGGAGCTAGTTAGACTTTGAAAGCTCTGAAATATGAAGAGTAACCCTCCACCAGTAATGGCCTGCAGTCAGCCAGTCTACCTCCAAATGAGAATTTTGAATAATCTCCTACTTTAGATGCTGGAAGATAAGAAGAACTTTTCCTTGATAGTTCCAAGTGCATGGACAAAGTAGATCAATCAAGTGATGATGGGAGCATTAGCGTACTGATGAACCTCCATTGTCTGGGAATAATGATGGCGCAGGGTTAGATCCTAATCAGGAGAAAAGGCATGAGATGATGCATTGAGGCCTCACTGTGAGAAGGCTTAGATGGAAAGTATTGCCTGAATATTCTGAGCATCCACACGTTAGTCATATCGATATAGTCTGCAAATGTAAGCAATAATGTTATTGTTCTCATTCAGACCTTGTTTTTGTTACATTGCATTCCATTGATTTGTGTTAATGTGGACTGACTGCAGATATGAAGGTGGGGAGCAAATGTTGATGTTTGTTTGTATTTGCTAATTATTGTTGTTGATCACTGAAGAGTTGCCACAGATACAAAAAGAATTTCCGAAAGGACAATAAACTAAACTAACTAACTGAAGCAGTAATGGAGACAGGGTGTTTAACCTAACTAACTAACTAAAGCAGTAATGGAGACAGGGTATTTAACCTAACTAACTAACTGAAGCAGTAATGGAGACAGGGTGTTTAACCTAACTAACTAACTGAAGCAGTAATGGAGACAGGGTATTCAACCTAACTAACTAACTGAAGCAGTAATGGAGACAGGGTGTTTAACCTAACTAACTAACTGAAGCAGTAATGGAGACAGNCTAACTAACTAACTGAAGCAGTAATGGAGACTAGCCCGTTTACTCCAACCATGCAGTAGGTAGCACACAAAGGCCACATAAATCAGTAAACAGATCATGTTCCCTGTAATTAGCCTCTATGGGACTTTGCACTGTGTATAATGGCTGAGTGTATGGGGGTGGCAGGTTTTTAGATAGAGAAAGAGCAGAGAAAATGCCTCTTTGAAATCTTCAGGGGGTCCAGACTGTAAAATGTTGACACAGGTTACACCAACACAGTGGTTTGATATGAAATGTGATGTAGATGTTCTTAAAAACTCTGCTAATTACACAAGGACTGACTCACAAGTGTAAAGACTAACTCCTCCATAGCAGCTCTGGTGATCTGCCAGCAAAATCAGAGATTTGGCCAGAATATCGAATAATTCCCACAAATTTTTACTTGTGGGAAATAACCAAATAAAGATGATCAACCAAAGTATATTTAGTGTCTGAGGGTTCTTTAATTTGGTGCTTGACCTAGAGGGCTAAAGTAGAAACAACTAAATCAGATTAGAGCTTCCTGTTTAGCATCGCGCAAACTACATATGTAAATCATCATAATACAGCAGTTTCTGTACTGCTGTGATAAACAAGAACGTGAAAAAAGACAAACTCCAATTTCGCAAATTCCAAGCTATTCCTTCTTCTTCTTCTTTTGGCTTTTCCCTTCAGGGGTCGCCACAGCGAGTCATCACTCTCCACCTATCCCTATCTTCTGCCAATTCCAAGCTATTCCAACCATGCTTATTTAAAAGTTCACCTGTATTATATTTGATGTAAAGAATACAGCACAACAGACCATATGAGACAAATTAGTTCCCATTATCACTTGTTATAACAAATGTAGACAGTAGTTTCCTCACCAGCCTCTTTTTTTCTCTTGACAAGACAAAAAAAATGAGCTCAACATTTTAAAACCATTTTAACATTTGGAAAGCGCAGCAAAGTCTTCTGCCCTGAAGACTGACCGTTGCAAAGCACTGATGCTGAACTCTCCTTCCATAAATGTTTATAAATAAATAAAAGTATCCTCACAGACAACTTAACCATATCAAAGATTATACATATTTCAGTGTTAGATAACAACACATTTTTTTCAATCAGTTTATTCGATTTATTTTTCTCGAAGTGAAGTGGCCAAGTGTGGTGACCCATACTCGGAATTTGTGCTCTGCATTTAACCCATCCAAGTGCACACACACNGCTGCGGCGCCCGGGGAGCAGTTGGGGGATCGGTGCCTTGCTCAAGGGTCTCACCTCAGTCGTGGTATTAAGGGTGGAGGAGAACACTGGTCATTCATACATATTCACTCATCATCATCATCATCATCATCTTTAGAATTATAGCTAGAACTACTGTCAGAGCTACTGTTATAAACAACTAATCAATACCTTCTGACCAATCAGAGACGCTGTGGTATGAGGTACAGTAATTTATGTCAGAATCCAGGACAATATGGTAAAGAAATACAAAAAATACAATGTTTGAAGACATTTTTATGATACACTATATCCATCAGGGCATTTAACTTGGTGGACATTTTGCTAAGCCCTAGCAAAGGTCCATGATGGTGTGATTTCAGTGTACATAAAGAAGAAGTGTAATAAAGAAGAAGTGGTAGGGGAGAAAACAGTTTATCCGATGCTAGCCCATTTTTTAGCCGGTTCACTTACCACTGCGGGTTATAATGTTAAAAAAAAAAGAAACAAATTCTACAAGTCTTTCAGGAGCCACTCCATAAACGTACACACTGGAGTAAGTGAGTGAGTTACAAGCGAGTTTATGAGGTGCTTCTTGTCAGCAATGTTTGCATGACTGCACGGTGAGGCAGTGAAAATCCCTTCACCTTGTGTCTTTATGTCATAGGAGACACTTAAAAGCACAAACACACAGAGAAAGAGTGTGAGAGAGAGAGACATCTAGGGATATGCCATTTTTATCCCCGTTCTTTTATTTTTAGTGTCAATGGTAAGTTCATTAATGGTCACAGAACCTTGTATTTGCAATTTCAGCATGTGTGTAAACATTTATTTTTCGATGACAGTGTCAAAGCTTTCTCATTATGGAGGTGTTGTGACAATGATTATCACCACAGATAAATGCTTACAAAACACCCAACAAACCACTCTATGGAGAGACATGGCATTTTCATCATTCTGACTGAAATGGAGAAATCATTAGGTCTCTGTGTCTCCTTCCGACCAGACGTGATGTGCAGCTCCAGACATTTCAAGCAGCCGCTGATTTAACGTGATACGAGCTATTTGGATGCGATATAATAATCGATAAAATGGTGTTTCAGAGTGGAAGGCCATTCCTTCTGTACTTGGACTTAAAGACATAGGAGCCACACCCCTTTCATAAAGACTGACTAGCATAGAGGCCACACCTATTTAACATGGACTACCAGATAAGAGGCCATGCTTTCTTTGATAGGCACAGAGGCCATGCCTCCTTCATTAGGGCTGACAGGAATACAGGTCACACCTCTTTCTTTAGGGCTGGCAGGATTACAGGCCACACCTCCTTCACAAGACACAGGAATACAGGTCACACCTCTTTCTTTAGGGCTGGCAGGAATACAGGCCACACCTCCTTCACAAGACACAGGAATACAGGTCACACCTCTTTCTTTAGGGCTGATGGGATTACAGGCCACACCTCCTTCACAAGGACTGACGGGAATACAGGTCACACCTCTTTCTTTAGGGCTGACAGGAATACAGGTCACACCTCTTTCTTTAGGGCTGACAGGATTAGAAGGCCACACCTCCTTCACAAGGACTGACAGGATTACAGGCCACACCTCTTTCTTTAGGGCTGACAGGATTACAGGCCTCACCTCCTTCACAAGGACTGGCAGGATTACAGGCCACACCTCCTTTATTAGGACTGGCAGGATTACAGGCCACACCTCTTTCTTTAGGGCTGACAGGATTACAGGCCACACCTCCTTCATTAGGACTGACAGGATTACAGGCCACACCTCCTTTCTTAGGACTGACAGGAATACAGGTCACACCTCTTTCTTTAGGGCTGACAGGATTACAGGCCACACCTCCTTCATTAGGACTGACTGGATTACAGGCCACACCTCCTTTCTTAGGACTGACAGGAATACAGGTCACACCTCTTTCTTTAGGACTGACAGGATTACAGGCCACACCTCCTTCATTAGGACTGGAAGGATTACAGGCCACACCTCCTTTATTAGGACTGGAAGGATTACAGGCCACACCTCCTTTATTAGGACTGACAGGAATACAGGCCACACCTCCTTTATTAGGACTGACAGGATTACAGGCCACACCTCCTTTATTAGGACTGACAGGTTTACAGGCCACACCTCTTTCTTTAGGGCTGACAGGAATACAGGCCACACCTCCTTTATTAGGACTGACAGGATTACAGGCCACACCTCCTTCATTAGCACTGACAGGATTACAGGCCACACCTCCTTTATTAGGACTGGCAGGATTACAGACCACACCTCCTTTATTAGGACTGGGAGGATTACAGGCCACACCTCCTTTATTAGGACTGGGAGGATTACAGGCCACACCTCCTTCATTAGGGCTGACAGGATTACAGGCCACACCTCCTTCATTAGGACTGGCAGGATTACAGGCCACACCTCCTTCATTAGGACTGACAGGAATACAGGCCACATCTTCATTTTTAAGACTGACAGGTTTATGGGCCACACCTCCATTTTTAAGTCAGAGGATTATGGGCCACACCTTGTTTTTTAGGACTGACAGAATTATGGACCACGCCTCCTTTATTAGACCTGAGAGTAATTAACAACACTAAAGATTCACTTCTAAACATTTCTACATAATAGTAATAAAGAAGAGACTCACATGAGGTATCAGACTTTACCAATACAGACACGACTCCGAGATATTTTCCTCAACACACTGTTTTGAATCGGTTAATGTTTAAACCCATAGCAATAACACTTCCTCTGTGCTGACCTTGTGCTCAGGCTTAACAATCTGCCATTGGGAGAGGCCTGCTGCCCTGATCTTGTTTTTTTTTTTTTTTTTTTTGTTACATCCTCCCACACTGCCTTCCTGTTTCTCCATCCTCACACAAAAGATTCACTACCGATGAACTCAGACGGCAAACACAATCCAACCTCTACAACTATTTGAACATTGTATTTGAGTGTTTGAAGAACTATAAAAGCTAAAGATTAACATTTGAGCAAAGCACCAGACCATGTGTTGTAAAATTGCTGCTTGCTGTAGATTTACTTGTATAATGTGGGTGTAAAGACTGTCCTTCTGTCCTAATGGAGACCTGCATGGATTACAGATGTGTTTGAGTTCTGAATACCTGCAATTCCCTCGACTTATTTGTACTTAGCATTTAATAGCATTTGAAAGTTAAAGGTTAAAGTGTCATTGTCATACGCAGATACTTCTGTTCGAAACAAGCCAACTAATTTAAAAGATGATAAGACTTTGATAATAATCTACTGATGGAGCAGAACCATGTATGAAAAAAACTCCCGTCAACCCCTTCTTGTTAACGAAAAAAGATGTAGAGACGCATAACTGGCTACATGTTAAAATCAGCAGGAGAGACAGCTGTGGTTGTAAAACACAAATCGCGGGCTAGGTCGCTAAGTTTATTTCGTAATTTTCCTGTAACAGTACCTTCACCAGCAGTCCAGCATGGATTATTTTCCTGTAAGGGCACACTCCATCATGCTTTATTCCTGAATTATATTGTCTGTTGTGTCTTGTAGATTTATTAGATTCATAACCAGATGAACACAAGTTTCTTCCTCAGGTTTTGGTTTGTTTATATGTTGTCTCTGAATCATTTCTAGCCAACCATTAGCCTTCCATGCTAATTGTATGAGAAATCACAGGCTGCATTGGTGGTTTTTGCCCAGGTCTATAAAAGAGCATGTTTGTTTGTACCCTCTAACTGCACAGTGACATGGATTATGTTTTATAATTTCCCCTGTCTCATACCTCCTTAAGTAATTATCCAGCACGCCAGTCTCCAGCTTGCTGGAGATACGCTCCTTCATAACACACAAACGCACATAAACATTATTACCTGCCATATGCTTATCGACTGTTGCCTCTCGTTTGGGTGGGAGGTAGCGGATCAGTGATTTATTTATCCCATCCACATAGCATCCAGTCTGCAGCGGGGCTGAAATCTGCCTGTTTGAAATGGGGTTGCCATGGCACAGATGCGTGAGAGAGAGAGAGAGAACGAGAGAAAGAGGCGGAGGAGAGAAGAGAAGAAAAGAGAGGGTGAGAGAGTTCTGCTAAGGCTGGACACTATGTTAATGCATTCTCATGGCCATGTGGGCAACTGTGAAGTGGCCAGGCCTGCCACTCATCATAGCCACCAGGGCAGAGAATAAAAGGAGCCATGACCTGAAAGAGAGGGAAAGAGAGATAGAGAGAGAGAGAGAGAGAGTGAGAGAGACGCAGATTGGCAGAGAAAGAGACAGACAGGGAGCAGCTGATAGTCCTGCAGCTTTGTTCCATTTTAATTTAAATCCTGTCAGGAATAGTTTTCTTAATTTCCCTAATTGTTTCTTTCATCAGTCTGCAGTCGAGAGAGATCGAGGCAAGTAGGCAGGACTGATGGTTGTAAATAAGTCAGCAGATTTAGCTTAGCGCAGTCCTTCTCATTTCTTGCTACTCTTCTTGTAGGAATAACAAAAGATAGTGACAAAGAAGTCTTTTTAAAAATCAGTGATCAAGATTACTTAAACACTTTTATCGCATGTTAACTATTTGTATTATTTGTAAATATCCTTTTGAATTCAATAAAAAATTAATTTCTTTTACGTCCTAAGTACATAATAAACCTGTAGTCATTCACATATACAAAATGGAATGTTACCTCCATCAAGTTGATTATTATTTTCCATTAACAGCACACCTTGAAGTGTTTTATTCCTCTTATGCCACAGCTGGTTGCCAACGGTTACAGGTCTTTATTTATTTAAGAAGACACACCATACTTTTTATCCATTTATAGTTACATTTCATGTTGTGGTACGTCCAGAAAACAAGTTCGTTCCTATTATCACTTACATTACAGCAGCTATGAGTAGCTGTTTCCTCACCAGCCTCTCTTTCTGAAGAGTGCAGCTTAGGGGAACAATATGTAGCAATGACACTGGAGACTCCTTCCATAAAAGTTAGTGGAAGTGAAGTGGAAGTGACTTTGTGGCCAAGTGTGGTGAGCCATACTCGGAATTTGTGCTCTGCATTTAACCCATCC
>CM074959.1:7829973-7849116 GCA_037577455.1 Pangasius macronema | reverse complement strand
GAAGTTCTTACAACCTGGTTACAATCCACCAGTGTGAAGTGTGAATACTTGTAATATTTTCCCTGGTCTTAAGATTTGGTCAGTAGTGTATAATAACTGGTCTAATATAATGATGAAACAGCGGAATAGAACATAATGCTCTGAGTATGACCCACTGATATCAAATATGATTTTCAAAGGTTATACCGCCCTATTCAATAGACTGAGTATATATGTTTGTTGCATTACTTGTTGTGCATCATCCCTTTCCAGTAAGCCTAAAGAATTGTAAAGCGACATATTTGCTGAATATTCATAGGACAACTAGATTTTTGCTGCAGAGAAGCATGGAAGAAAAATATAGAAAAGATAAAAAGAAAAAGATCCTGTTGTGGTAATTAGTGATGAGCAATATGACGAAAATATCATCTCATAGTACTTGAAGACATTTCTATGATACAAAATACGTATCATGATATATAAGCTTGCTAACAAGGTGTGAGCAAAAGAGTAGTGTTGTGTTAATAAACCTGTTATAAACTGGCTACAGTGCAATTTTTTTATTTAATGTTAAATTTATTTAACACTGAGAAGGAGAAAAACATTCATAGTTTACAACTTAAAAAATTCACTACAGAATTTTAACATAAAAATCCAATCCAATCAGAGTTGATTATTGTTCTTGTAGCACAGTGCTATTGAATTCTGATGGGTCAGAAGGTGCTTTTTTGCAACAGCGCTATGACAGATTGCAGGATTTGTATGGTCGATGCTTCACATAAAAGTATTCTTTAAAAAAAAAGAAAAGAAAAAGAAAAAATGTGTAATTTCTGATATGATTATTTGGCATTTTGGAAGGAGTCTCCAGTGTCAGTAGCAGTTAGAGATGAAGTTGTTGTTTTAAGTTTGGTTTCTTGCTAATAGGACAAGCTGCATTTTATTTTGTCTTATTAACTTCGAGAGAAAAAAAGCTGGCGAGGGAAAGATTGTTTACAGCTGCTATAACGTTTACGATTTGTAATGTTTACTATAACGTAAGTGATAATAGGAACTGACCTACTGACCTCACAGTGGCTCTACAACATTAGAGAAAAAGTATGTCGTTCTTTAAAAATTCTTGTGGCAAATTGTTGTGATATAAATAAGAATGATTTTTTTTAATTTAACATAAATCTGTCTTAAACAACTCTATAGTTAAGATATAGTGGTATAACGGGTCGGGATCATCGGAAAAGGTTAACCTTATGATGTTTCTCAACAGTCAGAGCTCACTAACATACACTATATTTGTGCTTAAAGCTAAAGACGGATGAAATATATACACGGCAGTAAGATACAGAAAATTATGCTATAATAACTAAAGCTCAGGCTCCCGGAAAATTCTTCCCTTTGTACAGCAGCTGTTTTTCTTTCCTCCAATAAAAACCTAATCCAGTGTGATGACAAGCCGTAAACAACAGCAAGCCAGTAATACGGGACCATGAGAATATTCTTTAGAGAAGTAGGCCGCTGGTTCCAAGGCTGTACTTCTTATTTCTGGCCATTAGCTCATGGTTGGTGGGCTCATGTGTGATGATGCCAGCTGTTCTGCAGACAAAAGCATCACCTTGTTTCTTCCACGGTTCACGTCCTCACGTGATTGATTCTTTCCCTTCCAATGAAGCACTTGTCTCCAATTATGGCATCAATTTAGTTTAATTATACTACCATTTTACCATTAAAAAAAGCAGCGAATAAAGATGAGTCAGAGGAGATATGAATGGAGAGTGGTTTAAAAAGTATTATATTGAAGCGAAATGCTATGTGCTCTTGGAGCATTTTAAGTCGATTCAATTCATTAGCGCCACCAGAAACACATCTGTCCTGACAGCCTTCCTTTAAGAGTCCTTTACACAGCATGTGTTTAATCAAAAATGAAATTTCGCTCAGATCCTGTAGTCTCTAAACAGTTTCTTCATTTCAATATTGTTGACAGTAATCTCCAGGCTACATAAATTGACAAGGATAATAGAAAGCCCGAATCATGGCCCTGTTTATTGTTTTAAATAAATCAGCACGTGGTAATCCTACAATCATCCCTGCTATAAAATTGCTTCTAACTTATTGTGTGTTTGTCATTATTTTGAATCAATATCATTGATCAGGGACTGTTTGTATTAATTCTCAGTCTAATAATGATTTGTCTTTGTAAATCTGTGCATTGATCTCCCCTGTGTGGGAGAAGAAGTGAGAGATGTGGCAAAAATATCATATCACAATACTTGAAGACATTTGTACGGTACACAGTATGTATTAGGATATATAGGTTTACTAACCATCAAGCGGCAATGGAGTAAATAATGTAAATAATAATAAGAAGATGAAGAAGGTGAAGAACAAAAACAAGTACTATGTGCTGTGCTCCCTCATTAAAATCACATTTTTAATGTCTTTCTTTTATGAACACAAAACCCAGGATAAAAATACATGTTTTAAAACATTCAAATAAAAAAATACACAACATTTTTAACACTTTACAATATTACATGTTTACTACCAAAATGTAGTGTCTTACCAAAACAACACATTTTTTAATGATCAGCAAAAAGTAGTTTTTAATGTCTCACTTTTATTTAAAACATTTATTTTATTTTTATTTAAAACTTACAAAAAGACGAAGTGATTGTTATTCCCAGTTTATTTTTGATATGTGTTTTTGGAAAATATGAAAATCTACAATGTTTTTTATAGGATAGCAAACAAAACAAACAAAAAAAAAACAACAACCCATTTTTAGGTACTTTAATGTATTAAAAAATGATTAACACTAAAATTAAGAGTAAAAAATCTGTACATAATTTTAATATTTTAAATGTTTAAAACAAAAAATATCACATCCTACAAGAATCCTGTTTGTGCGATTATTTAATCCATATAAAAATGTTTAACACTAAAAATAAAAAAGTGAATTTTAAAAAAAATCTGTGCAAAATGTTTACAGATAAATATTTACAATTAATTTTTACCATCTAATCAAGAAGAAGGTCAAGCTCAAACATTAACAATATTTTTATGACAGTTATTGACTCTATCGAGTCTTTTCACTGTAGTAAAATCACAATATTGATATTATGTCATCATACTGCCCAACAGGAGTGTTCCTACATTTAATGTTTTATAGGCAAAAAAGACTAATTAAAAAAAAAAGAAAGAAAAAGTAAAAAAAACATTTGTGACCTGCAGTTCGTGAATTATTTCAGCGGTTTGTAGGGGAACTTTGATTCGTGGTTATGTCCTGGTGAAGACAAGGCCACCGTGTTTCACTCTCTCAGTGATTAATCTGAAAGCCAGAAAGATAGCCCCCACTATTTCTCCCTTCGCTGCCACCCAGTAGAAGCCCAGGAACAGATTTCATATCAATGCATGCAAATGGATTAATCTGGCTTCATTGGAGCAGACAGTGGAGGAAAGAAAGGAGCGATTTTTGTAAAGCGTGTTGGCATATCTTACTGTCAGTGTAACCCGTGGTAACATTGATTGAACATCCAAGGATGAAAAGATTTAGTACATCGGGCCGGCTCATATGAATAGGAACAGGCATTTTTTTTTATGCGTCCTTCACAGAGAAGTTCCTCTTCTGTAAGATTGGAAAATTACTATGGTTACATGTACTGATGAAGATCGCAGAGAAATGAAAATGATGCCCAAGTCAAAATGAGTTCATCTGACATTACGCCCGTTATTTACACTGAGTAAACTTATTTTTGTTAACAAATGTACAGTAAAAAGACGATCTGGTTTATCATTTAAAACAGGAGAAGTCACACTGTATATTATGCTATTAAGTGATAAGACTTCAGTTTTTATTTATATTGCCAAACAAAAAATAAAGAAAGGAAAGAAAAGCCTTTGATTCTGGGGGAAAACATCAGGAAAAATGAAAATTAGTTTTTGGGGGGTATTTATTTATGTTACCTTTGTTTTTTACATCTATGTTTTCTCTCCAGCTAGCATACTCAGGTTTGTTCATTTATTGCTTTTTTCTTTCATCCTCTCTTTTGTTGTTCAAAACAGGACTCGAATTTGTCAGATGATGTCATAGACTAATTTCCATATTCACTGGATCATCAGGCCTATTTGCATGTTAAAATGTGTTGCATGAAGAAGGGAGATTTTTTTATAGACACTGCACAGGTGGGACAAACAGTGGTGATCCGTGATTGGTCAGTGGGCACAGTGGGTGATTGTTGGGGACAATTGTGAACAGTGGTTGATGGGAACCATAGTGATCAGTGGGTGTTGTGAACCATGATGATCAGTGATTGGTTGTTGGGAAACAGCAGTGACAGTGATTCGTCATTGGGAACAATGACGATAAAATGTTTGTTGGTTTAGAACAATGGTGATCAGTAATTGGTCATTGGGGAAACAATGGGAATTAGTGATTGGTCATTGAGGAAACAATGGTGATTACTGATTGGTCATTGAGGAAACAATGGTGATTAGTGATTGGTCATTGAGGAAACAATTGTGATTACTGATCGGTCATTGAGGAAACAATGGTGATTACTGATTGGTCATTGAGGAAACAATGGTGATTACTGATTGGTCATTGAGGAAACAATGGTGATTACTGATTGGTCATTGAGGAANATCAGTAATTGGTCATTGGGGAAACAATGGTGATTAGTGATTGGTCCTTAGGACAGTTACTAACATCTGCTGAACAAGTTACAAGTCAATAAAGGGGTCTATAAAGTCGCAAAATCTAGCTATAATATCACTAATTTGCAACCCTGAAAATAACTTTCAGATGGCTCTGCAAAGGGTGATATTTATTATTATTAATTCTAGTGGCAGTGGTGTTTATTTACAGTTAAATGGTCAGTGCAGTGTGATTACTACCTTATGCTGTTGTTCTTGTTGAACTCGTGTCGAGAGGTAAATGTCTTTATGTCATTATCAGCTTATGCTATGATGCACTTTAAACACCAGCATACCCAGCATGCCCCTGGCGAGAACTTAGCTAATGGGATATGGAAAATGCTGCACTAGCCCCACTCTCCTCTCATTGCTGATTACATTTGGCATCTTAAAAGCATGAAGATTCGCTTTCTAACACCACATAAACTGCACCACTGTGGAGGATCTGGATCTTCCCTAACACACACCGAACGCAGTTAGTCCGTGTGTTAAATGGGATAGAAGCTTTGGAAGTTGGAAAGCCAAACCCTTAGAGTCCTGAACTGCCAGTTGGCTGGGAGCCAGGAAATAACTGTGTAGGGAAAGTGCTTGCGAATCCATTAGCTCCAGCTCTGAGCTAGAATGAGCTGCGGCTTTAATAGGACGGACAGGGGAAATGCAGAATCACTCATGGGCTTAGCCGCAGCATAAATGTGCACATGGGGAGGTTGTTTGTGATGCTGTCTGTTCAGAATAAAGATCATGCCCGTTTGGAGGGTGGGCGGATGCTTCAAAAGTGGACTGATTTATTCAGCGCTCACGCACCTGATTTCCATCTCGGGCACAAATCAGGGAAGCGGTAACATATAGTAAGTAGGGACGTGCCGACCATGTGGAGGGCTCTCTGTGTATAATGAAATAAATGCGGAAATAAATGCTTGCCTCTGATTACTGTGGCACAGCGGAAACGACAGTTAAGGCAATTATCCGGCAGTCTAGATGTGCTGCCAAAGTGCTGTTTCCTCT
Organism: Pangasius macronema; assembly: GCA_037577455.1. Lineage (NCBI taxonomy): Eukaryota > Metazoa > Chordata > Actinopteri > Siluriformes > Pangasiidae > Pangasius > Pangasius macronema. The sequence goes on along the minus strand of CM074959.1, from coordinate 7,843,449 downwards.
CGCACTTATATTTTAGGCATGGTTTCAGCCGGTAGCTTCTTTTCCAGCCCATCCTTTGATTGAGTCACTCTGTGAAACCTCCTAATGTGTCCCAAATGTGTGTACGTGTTCTTCAGATGCATTTTGAAACACACCTCTGGATCTGTGATCGAATAAGGCCTGCCCCGGTTGAACACATCCATTTGTATTTTTAGAATTCTGTCATGATGACTGTGAAAAATGCGACAGTGACCCGATGCATGACGTCCTTATCAGCGTGGGTTATTTTTAGCGTCGTCGATTGACGTCGTCCCCACAGGGCTGCAAGACCTCCATATCAGTGCAGCCGTTGTTAAACAGGCGTGAATGAAGGCCAGCTGAAAAGAAGAGCCTGGTCAGGGGATGGCTCACCCACCCCGCCACCCAATTATCAAACGCCAGCAAGCCTGCAGCACAGCACCATGCTGGAGGGAGGTTGAAACCTGTTGAGGCAAGCTGTCAATTATCTCCAGGAGCCCGCTCAGCCCGGCAGCACGTGCCATTCCTCTGTTGGGCTAACTCCAGCACTACACACACAGAAACCCAGAGTGCAGGGATTCATTAGCCAGCCCTTAGAGAACGACAGACGACTATTCCAAAGTCATGTTAGTCTCGACTATCTAGTATTTGTGTGAGGACGACGTCCACACACAGTCTCTCTCTCTCAAAAAAAAAAAATCTGTGAAGCCACACTTCAATTAACAGCCATACGCAGGGAAAAATAATAATTGTATTATTAATTAAAATTCTAAATTATAATCATTACAGTTATAAATTAAAGTTAAAGTATAAATTTTTATTAGTGGTAGTAGTAGTGATAGTAGCATTATAAAATGATTATTAATTATTTAATTGTTTTATATTGTCAGTTTGCATCTTCAATATTTTTAGGATAAATAATCAATCTGTGTGTTATATTACACTATTTAAGGACTCTACTAAATCTTAAAATGCACGCGTGGGGACGACCTGGCCACTTAGGTGAAATTGCTGACTCTGAAACTGAGAGCATGCGGCGTGGTGCGAAAGTGCAGCGGGTCCGTGATCGGCGGAGGATATGGTTTCTATAGCAGGGTTTTCCACCATGTTGGAGAAGATTCACACTCTTCTTCTCACTGACCATTTGAAAAATCACACTTGGATGACATTTTGCTAAGACAGAAACCTTGCTAACAACACCAGCAGCACAATTAAAAAGCTGAACACGCTGACCAGACTCACACACTCGTGGTTGTTATGGTAACACTGACACTACGGCATAATAATGTCGCTCCGTGCACAACCACATAACTTTGCACCAGATTACATGTATCTTGCGTATTAACTGAGATTGTGCAGTTTAGGAATCTGTCATTGGAACGAATTTTCAGATTGGTGAAAATTAGTTGTACATAGTCACTGTGTCCTCTTTCGCTTTTTCTCAGCCATCCATCTGGTATGGGGGTGGGGTTGGGGGGGGTAGGGGTAAGGGTTGTGGGATGTATGTGATCCTGTCTGTCTCCTCAGTGTGTGACTACTTGCCTGGAGGGAAGGATCTCTGCTGGGACACACACACACTGACTCTCTCTCTCTCACTCTCTCTCTCTCTCTCTCTCTCTCTCTCTATCTCTCTATCTCTCTGTCTCTCTCTCTCTTTGTGCATGTTTACTGCTGGGCCCTCAAAAAGTGCTCCTCTTTGTGCTTTGTGCTACACTGCCTGCTGATAATTATGCTCCAGGAGGGGAAAAAAGTCCAGCTCTTTCTTTTTTCCCTTTTCTCCCTTTTCGCTTCTTAAAGTGCCGGACTCTAGCTACTTGTGAAGGCATTTGCTGATTGCAAATGCGCCGCCTTGCTTGTGTTTTGTCACGCCTAATTAATTACTTACCGAATTGCACACCCGCATTTTTTAGGCCATGTCCAAAGCATTGTTAGCACGTGGGTGGCTTGTAGCAGCATGTGTCAGGGGTTGGCGGCCATCAAACAAAGCAGCACCTCGACAAAGCCGCAGCCGACGCACTTTCACGGGCCGATAATGAACTTGAGCGAATCTGGAAGACGAGATATACCGGTGGAGGAGGATGCGTACACGATTAATCACTTAGTAGAATTACTTCACGGTGATGAAGTAATTATACGGCGCATACTGACCAACATGGTCCTGGCTCAAGGCATTAGTCACATCAGTGCCCCCTCTGTTAATTTGGCTTTCTCCTGACAATCCAGCGCAGTTTCACGAGCGAGGGTCAGCTAATGAGGACTTCCTAAAGGTTAAGTAAACAAAGGCGTAGGTAGTGAGGAGACACTGTAAGCAAGTGCAGCGAGGTCAACATCACGAGATGACCTAAAAGTACACTCTACAGAGAACGACATCCTTCGACACGTTTCGGGTGTGAAGAATGAAAAACTGTTCTTCTACTTGTTCCCGTGAAAAAGCCAGGTGTGTTCCTGATAATCGGCAATCAGCTACGGAATTAAACAAACACATTTGTACAGCTTTAGGGACTTAGGACACAGTAAACACCACATCCATCCTCCTGCATAGCACAGCCTTTGATATGGCATTTGGGAAAAAAAAAAAAAGCTTGGTAACCATAGTAACAGCAACAGTCATGTAGAGCGAGGATTGAACTGTTGTATGAAGGATTCAAAACAATTGGCCATAAATGAAACCGAAAATGTTTGACCACATTTAACATAAACATATGAGGTTGGAAAGTTTTTAACTGGGGAACAGATGGCTATGTGCTTGTTTCAAGGCACGTACAAGATTCTTGGAGTCTGACTCGTTTGCCGCTATTCCTGTGTTGCAACATTTTGGTCAAATATACTGTAATTGTGTTAAACAACAAGTTAAACAGGACAGAGACCGCTAGTATTTTGTAAAGAATCAAAAGGCTCTGGCTGTCGCTGGAATTTTCAGCTACACTATACTATATATAATTATAAATAACTATAAATAATGAATTATTATAACACTGCTTTTAAGAATCAAGAAGAAGGTGTAGGCCCAAAACACACTGGGTGAACCCTCTACCCCTTGACTCAGCAGTACTATCGATAATTGTCAATCAGTAGAGGACTGTGATTGGGCGATGGTATATTTCAAACGTAAGCGTAAGCTGTCATGGTTATGGATTCTCCTGGAAAATCTGTTCATATGAACTGCACTTCCGTGTCCTTCAGGGTTTTGTGGAGCACAGATAAATTATCCTCAGGTCTAAACTAATTAGACCAACTGACTTCCCCTCGTGATGCAGTAGTACACTACGCTAATCACTCGATTGGCTACTTGCCCAGCAAAGGGAGGAAACAACATGGAGTGGATTCTAAATTACAAATACAATAAACACCAACATGCATGAGTATAGCATATAGCATATTTTTTGTTGAGAGGTCAGTTTTAAAAGGTGGTCATGAAGGTCCAGGGGGGAGGCCATTTCAAGATCAGTGGCTATGGCTATGGCAATAAACCATCTACACCAGTGAAGGCATTCTGGTCCGATAGGCATCACCAGTAGACCAGTATTGGTGGACCTGAGAGTGCAGGATGGGGTTTAGGACTGCTCAGAGAGATAAAGTGTGCTTTATAGGTAAGAAGCAGATATTTATATTTATATATTATAGGCAGATGTTGTACTTGATTTTACATGATAGTAGCAATCCAAATGACTCTGTTATAAAAAAAAATTACAGCAACACATAAACTCCATAAGGACTTCATAAGGAGTTGATCCTTATTTTTGCAATTTGCAAACAAGCTGTATAGTAATAGGTTTGCAGCTCACTGCTTATTTCTGCAATACCATTCCACTTCATTCTTCCATTTTTAAGTAATACAATTGTAATATCCTGGTGGAAAATTGCCAATTTGCAGCTTGTTTATGACTTATTTACTAATAAAGCAATGCCTGAGGTGTTCCATGAAAATTTTGTCTTGCCAGAAGTTCCACACAGAAAAAGAAATTCCCCCAATGAAACAGTAGACACAGCTCACTCATGTGCAAGTGGTCATCTTTGACAATCAATGCCACGGTCGAAGGCTAATCGATGGCCGTCATTTGAAATAATAACACCAGCAGAGCCCTGAGCTGCCAGTGGTATTTTGGACTCCAATTACTCGTAGCCATTTGTCCTCGCACCCGTGGCTGTGTATGGAGCCCTCCCCTCCCAGGGTAATGATGAACCAGAGAACTGTGTTGGCATCTCAGCCAGCGGGGCTTCTTCATTCTGAATTCTGTGATTCGAAGCCCAGCAGAATTCAGATTGATTTTTTCCCCCTTTTCCGCCACTGAAAGAACAGAAAGCTAAACCCATGTTGCGGCTGACATTTTACTTCCAGCTATCAAAACAAGACCGGTGCCTCCGGGGGCTCAAATTATTCTTTCTTTTTGAGCACTGTTGTGCTACCGGTGGGCAATATTTTGTGCGGCATTCAAGCTTGTAAAGAGACTCCCAGCACCACTGGAAAAGGCTGATTATAGCAGTGTGATGTGGTGCCTTAAATGTACTTCCTGACAGACCAGTGCAGTGTTATGAGGCAGCCTTACTTTGTAAAGGTTTATAGACAGCAGATTTTACGTCATTTTACAAGTCAAAGTGTTGAAGGAAAGGAAGTGTCTCGAAAAATTGCTTAAGCTTAACACGAAGGAAACAGACACCTCACTTCCACTTTAAAAAAATAAATAAATAAATAAAAAATAAGAATAGGGGCAGTCGTGGCCTAATGGTCTGAGAGTCGGACATGTAACCTGAAGGTGAACCTGAAGGTCGTGGGTTCGAGTCTCAGGCCGGCAGGGATTGTAGGTGGGGGGAGTGAATGNCACTTCCACTTCCACTTCAGGGGATTCGGCTACAAATATCACTGAGTGTCACACTTTTAAAATGTTCAGTTAAACACATTTATCATTTCTATTATACCACTTGTATCTGATTGGTCAGAATGTATTGATTCATTTTCCAAAACAGCAGCGCTGACATTCGTTTCAGGTGCAAGACAAATCGCAGGTTTTATATTAATGCTCTCATTCAATACATTCTTGTTTTTATAGAACAAATTACACAGGGATGGGCATTTATGGGTTATGGTGGATGCTTTACTTTNTTTTCTTTGGGGATATATTTATTTAGCTTTTGTGTAAGGAGTCTCCAGTGTCACAGTCAGAGCTAAAGCTGTAATTTCCATTTTCCACCATGAGAAGATGGACACTAGAGTTTAGACGTTATTGATATTGAAGTCATCTTTCATGTCTGCTGTCTTGATTCTCATAATCTATATTAGTCTGAGGCTAAAGTGATATTAAGTGTTGCTTTAATGACTGCAACCGATTTATTAACATGTCGTAATGCCACAACCAGGAAATGGCAAAAGCACTAGTGCTTTTATGTTACTGGTTCTGAGTTAATTGGCAATAAGTGGGCAATATATACACGTTTAAAAAAAATGTATAATTGCTCTAGTTGCTGTAATAAAAACAGACTTGGCAGTGGTTACGGTTTAGGGCTTTAATGTGATTTCATTCCAAAACCTTTATGCCTGAATCAGCTGTTAAACAAACACGGGTGAAAGGTAGAATGGCAGACAGCCATCTTGGATGGTATGGTTTCTAGCATTCTGAATGATAAACAGGTGTTTAGTAAGCTTGTTTATATAGATATACTTAAAAAAATACATGTACTGAATATTCTTGTATTAATGAGAGGAATGCTGAAGATGGATTTTACACCAGCTTCATTGTTCTTATAGGATCGCCTTCTTATTTCACTGCCATTTCTATTAACCCATTAATCATGGCTTGCCAAAATGTTCCTATCACAGGAAGTGAATATTCCTTTAGTTGCCTTGTGAGATTTATGGATTTGTGTGTATGGATGTAGTTTTCAGGCCACAGAGAAAGGAGCAATATCACAAAAGCGGGCTGCTTCCTAGGAGGTCTTCCATGGCCTGAATTAAGGGAATTGCATTGTGTGTGTGTGTGTGTGTGTGTGTGTGTGTGTGTGTGTGAGAGAGAGAGGGATGTGATGGATGAAAGTATGTTTACATTACACAGTCTCTCTAGCCCCAGTCACACCGTCTTGTCTCTAACCCCTACATACACACACATTCTTCCACTAAAAGAAAGAGTCACCTTTACCCAATTGAAACAAATGAGAGATAACAGAAATAAGACATTAATTACCAGGCAGGTCTCCTTGCAATGACTGCAGTAATAAATTACTGTAATCAAACATCCGTCAACTTTACTTTTACCCCCCCACCCACCGATGGGGTGGTGCGTAAGCGAGGAATCTGCTTAAAGCAGGCCTGATGTGAAAAGTGAATAAATAGTGGTGAAAGACGTCCTAATGTGTTTTTTTTGTGTTACTGTTGAAAATGTAGTGCCTCAGTGCAGCGTGTGTGTAAACAGTGACGTTAGGCTACGTAATTATTTGTTTAGTCAGCCAAAAATGGATGATGATCAAAGCTAGCATTTTTTTGCAGATGTTCCGCAACATTAAATAGAACTGTGCATTTCTAGTTACGTTCAATGTAACTAGAAATGTATAAAAAGTTTGACGTGTCATTTTTAATTTAATAAAAATTGTAATTGTTGCCAAATTCTTGTGGTATCAGAGGAATAAAACACTTGGTGACATGCTGTTATAGGAAAATAATCAGCATAACGTAACAGTAACGCCACATCACACTGCGCCTTTGTTTTTCATTTATTTATTTGATGACCAGGACTTTAAATACTAGCTATTTGGCGTCCATGTTTACTATATTCAAAATTTTATAAAATCATACTTTTTATGAAATGTTCTTGGTAGGCAGCCAAGATAGGAAGGAGGTATGAAAGTATGGAAGTATGCATGTTCTGTATTACGTTGTCAAACAGACTCAAGACGCTATAATTCGTATTTCATTTCCTTGTTTTCTGTCGATTCCATAGTCGAGTTAATAACACAAAATATGCAGAATATTGTACAGCTTCAGGATCCCCAGTTCAATCCTGAGCTTGGCTTACTGTCTGTGTGGAGTTTCACATGTTGCCCCGCGTCCATGTGGGTTTCCTCTGGGTACTCCTGTTTCCTCCCCCAGTCCAAAGACATCTTGTAGGTTTGACTGAATTGAATTTCTAAAATTGTCCGCAGTGTGTGAATGTGTGTGCAGTTGTGCCCTGTGATAGGTTGGCACCCCGTCCGGTGCCCGAGTCCCCAGGGATAGGCTCTGGAAGATTAATAAATGTATTATGAATGAAAGTCTCTGAAGTTTTTATCGTAAATAAATGCCAAACAACCAGGAGGCAGTTAACCTGGTTAACTAACATTAGCTAGCTATTTTTATTTTGCCAAAAATGTACCATGATGGAACTGTTCTTTCTGGTTCGCTGTTATTGTTTCTAGCATTGGCCCGGTTTTTCCTTCGTAGCTCCACTGAACGCTTGGTTGTCCGTCTTCAGCCTACTGCCCTAATGAAAACGCAGTATAACAGAGGCTTGGGCGCTTCTTGCACTGTTGAAAAGAGAAGCGCCAAGGCATAGGTTTTCCTGGCTGAATATGAAGTGGACACTCTCGGGGTGTAGGAAGGACACAGCTGTCTCCTTGTTCAACTCTCAGACCTCATGGCTATGCTGTCCTCCAGCAAGAGAAAGGGAGGGGGGGACACTTGTTATTTTTCCAGTCTGTGCAGCTCCCTTCACTCTGTACTACACCATGAATAAGAGTGAAAAAGTGAGCATGGCCTTAGACACACCATAAGCATTACGCAGTGCTTTACTGTACACACTCATGACTGTTTTCTTGCATGTGTGTGTCGGAGACGAGGCTGTCCACGTGCTCAGAACCTGCGGCTTTTTCCCCATGTGCATCTCTCTACGCCTGGCTGCCCCTGCTAAGTGTAGTCAAGTGCATTAAAGCCTGTGACAGACTGGTGCTGCAGTTTTCTCCCTCTCCTCAGTCCCTGCAGCCCTGACTCTACCTGTCTGGGACATCCAGTCCCACACTGCTGCCCCACAACACACTCAGCATCACATATCACACACCCTCTCCCTTATGTGTGTGTGTGAGTGTGTGTGTGTGCCGGATCGCTAACGTGGGCGCTTTTTCTTTGCAGCGCCGGGGAAAATGGAAAAAGCCCATCATTGCAGATTTAGCAGCTGTGCTACTCTGGGTATCTCAAAAATGTTTTTTTTTCATTCTTTCTTTCCTCCTTTTTTTTTTTTTTTTTACCAGCATGTTGCAGAGTAATGGCTCCAGCCTGAACAATGGTCATAAAAACAAAATCTCCCATCATGCCTTGTGCCTTTACCTGATTTAAGCTTCAGCATTGCATCTCTGCTGCCGCAGCCTGAGGAGCCCAGCTGCTCCCGTTTTGCCAGCCATTCTGTCAGAAGGAAAACTTCTTTCTGCTACTGTTTCCCCTCCCCTCTGCCATATAGAAAAGCGAGAACACGTCTGGTAATGCGCTGGAGCAAAGAGACATCTACACGGTAGTCCTCGCTCCTCCAGTACATTGTTGTCTTTGGCCCAGGCTCAGAATAGCAAGCTGAGATTTCCTCTGCTTCAAAGTAAAGATTGTAGCAGCTGTTTCACATTAGTTTGTGTTTGCAGTGCTGAGTCTCTGCAACTCGCTTCCTCGCTCTCATTCTCACCGTCTCTTTTTCACCTGGGGCCGTATTTAGATCTGTTAATGAGCCTACAAATCAGAGGGATGCATTATTGAATGTTAATTGCAGAGAATGTCATTTTCTTTCGTTCTCCTCCTGTTTATTCAGTGTGCATATGAGCTTCCAACCATGAGCGCAGGGCACTAAAGACGATAAATATCATCACGGAAAGACGTGTTGAATTGCAAAACAATTCATTTGGCCTGTGAGGCCATTAATAAAACATTCTGTGATCAAAAACAAGAATATCTTGCTCTTTTTTGTGTAATTTCTGCCATCCTAGCAGGTGCTATTTCATCACGTGTACTGAACATATAAGGGCAGAATGTAAGTATGCAATCAGCAAGCAGTGAATCACTTCAGGGTGTGCTGTTATAGGAAATGAATCCATGACAGAGTGCTGTGATGTGGCCCAACATGAAGTTGATTATTTTCCTGATTATTATTAGGGCTCACTGTTTTGTTCCCCTGATACCACAGCAATTTGCCAGTGATTACAATTTTAAATTTATTAACACAGGAGGTGTCATGCTTTTTATCCATTTAGAGTTACATTTAATGTTCTGTATCATCCGCAAACAAGTTAGTTCCTATTTTCATTTACAACACAGCAACTATAACACAACTGCGGCAGTCGTGGCCTAATGGTCTGAGAGTCGGACGTGTAACCCGAAGGTGAACCTGAAGGTGGTGGGTTCGAGTCTCAGGCCGGCAGGGATTGTAGGTGGGGGGAGTGAATGACCNAGCGCTCTCTGCCACCCTCAATACCATGACTGAGGTGAGACCCTTGAGCAAGGCACCGATCCCCAACTGCTCCCCAAAATGGCTGCCCACTGCTCCGGGTGTGTGTTCACTACTGCGTGTGTGTACTTGGATGGGTTAATTCCGAGTATGGGTCACCACACTTGGCCACAAAGTCACTTCACTTCACTTCATTTCACTATAAACAGTCCTAATGTTTTTTTTTTGTTTTTTTTTTGTTATATGTGGAACTCAGGTCAAGTCTTTGGACCACTTTTACATATTTTCTGAACTGTCCTGAAAGTGACATCATAAGCAATATGGCTGACATGTGATGATCCACGGAGGTCACTTTCAAACAAACGAACATGGTGCAAATCACAAGATAAAGATAAACTAAAATCAAACAAACTTCTCATCCAAACACATACTTGAAGGTGTAATATTAGCTAAGTATGGAATAGCACACAACAAAGTGCGGTGGATTATTTTCATATAATAGCATGGTCCGAAGTGTGTTATTCCACATGTGTGTTATGCCACAGCAGTTTGCCAATGATTACGTTTTTTAATTTATTAATGAATGACACATCACACTGTTTACCTGTTTATAGTTGCATTGCTATGTAACCTCCATGAGACAAGTTAGTTCCTGTCATCTTTTACATTACAGTTACATCACCAGCCTTGCTTTTTCTGTCTTTCTTTGGAACTTGATAAGACCAAAAAAAAAAACAGCTTGTCGTGACTGAGAAGAGAAACAGGAAAGCACAAAACCTCTGTCCTGAAGACTTACTGACTGTTAAAAAGCACTGACACTGGAGAACGTTTCACCATATTAACAGCCGGAGCTGTAGCATCATTTTTGCTGTGCTAGGAAATGAATGCACACCTTCTGATTCAGGAATTAACACTACCCCCCCCACCCCACCCCCCCCGAAGTCTAGTTAATCAACGTGAATGCCACTTTGAGTCACACAGCGAGCTTGAAGCCAGTCAAACTCTGGCTCAAGATTCTACAAATGTCTCGCAGCGTGTTTGTGCATCCTGGAACAAAATTACAGTATCTGGTGATGGGACATTTTGAAAGCATTTGTGTTCTTCAACAGGACTCGTAACACCAGTGTAGTCGTGAGCAAGCATTAATGTTCGGCGACTGAACAGGGAGACAGTGCGAGGGTCTGTGTCTGTGCATGCGTGTGCGCCTGTTTGTCTAATCCGTTTAAGACTGAGTGCAGGAGAGATACGATAGTAAGATATATACCTTGTAGAAATTCCTGAAATAGGTGAAGTGTGTGGGCTGCGTCGACAAAGTCATCTAATCCCTCCAGGTTTCATTAGACAAGTAGTTTGTGTTTTGAGGAAATTGAATTTGCTGTAACGGATTTTCCTTTTTTTTTTTTTTCTTTTTTTTTTTTCAAACGGCTGTATATCTAGCAAATGTTTGAAGAAGACCTCCTTGTGTCTCATCTGGTACAGGTACACAAGTTGTTTTTTCTGCCATCTCAAACTAGATTAATGTTTGTTTTTGTACTCAGTGCTGAACATTTTCATAGCGGAAACGAAATCCATTAACACTCTGAGCTGGGCGTCAGAAGCAATGCCTGTTCTCATCCAGTACATCCAGATCCCACGAGTATGGACAGAAAGCCCAAATGTAATCACTAGTGGGTTTTTTTTTTCCCTTTGTAGATCTTATTGCAGGTGTGTAGCTACATCACATTTCCCCAGCATGACATGTAGCAGCATGTTCATTTTGGAGACGTAGGTAATAACAGCAGCGTTTGAGTGTTTTCAGATTATTTTTAGTGATGACATTAGGAGAAAATGGAGCACATACAGAGCGCCGAGAGAGCCGCGGAATTGTACGTTACATTTCCCCGTTTTTAGGTTGCTCAGATTTTTGTGTATTTTTGCATAATTCTGCTGAAGAAAAACATTTGTTCAAAACAAAGGCTGTGCTGCTAACTGTGTGCTAATAAAGGTCATGGAGGTTCTTGGAAAGTGTAGCAATTACACACCTGGAAGAAGCATGCACATTTTAAAACATTTAAAACGCAAAAATCAAGAAATAGAGCTCGACAATGCACTAATGCAACAACCCAAGTCACACTTCATGCTTTCTCTTTTTGTCAAACAGTTATTTATATAATAATTGCACTTAGCAAGAAAATGTAACCTAGTCTTAAAGTTTAGAAATAGCAGCAGTCTTGAAAGGTCTTTCACACAGTAAAAGCAAGAACCCCAAAGGCTCTGAAGCTAACAATGGCTGCGGAGATAACTGAGCAGTTTGACCTAACAAGCACTGTTGAACTGAGTGATCTGAGTAACTCACGTTAACTCAGTAAGCTAAGCAAATGCAAGCTACGCTGCTAACTGAGCAATCGGACAGTCTGACGCTAACAAATGAACTGAACTAGCAGAGACGATGATCCTAATGAACAGCCACAACACAGGTTAGTTCCTGTTATCACTTACATTATACAGCACTTAGTTCCGGTCCACTAATTTGACTGGTGTTCCAAGAGGGTCTATAATGTTTCTGGGACGTTTCATTGTGTGTATCTGTGCTCGCCATGTAAAATTCCACTGCCTAGCTCGAAACGGTTGCTACAGTAGTGCAGTAACATCAGTAGTGTTAGTGACATCATCTCTTCTCTCTCTCTATTGTTCTCTTGTTCTGCATCAGCAGACATGGCAAACGATACTTTACAGGACTGTAACTTTTGACTTCAGATATGGAAGCTTGGCAGATGAAGATGAAAAGGAAAAAGGGATGCCGACTTTACCAGAAACACCTTTAACGGGAAAGTACACGTCAGTGTTAGCTAGCTAGCCAGCTAGCTGCTGTGCTCTAAAGCGAGTGTGGCTTCTTCGGGATCGATTTCCGAATAATTAGGACATTTCGCCATATTGAAATGACATCCGGAATGTCACTTACTCACTATTCATTTCTTGTTTCTAGAACTGTTATATAAAAGCGTCATCACATATTTCTTAATTATATCCACTATAAATAGTTGTTCCTCACTAGTCTCTCTTTTGGTAATAAAACAAAAATTGCAGTTTGCTGTGTTACAGAAAAGTCCGAAGACTTTCCCGTGTCAGAAAACTTATAGTTACAGTTTTATCTCTGACTGTTACAAAGCTCTGACACTGGAGACTCCTTTCTTAAAGGGTAAATAAATGTACAGAAAACCTTCACCATATCGACAATTTTTATAAATCTGTTTATGTGGAACAATCTCCATGTAACTAATTTGAACTTGACAGCATAACCTGTAAAAAAAAAAAAAAAAAAAAGCAGTAACTCATTGCAAACTATAAGATTCAAAGCCGACATCAAAGATTCACAGTCGACATTTATATTAATTAATTAGTCTCCTTATGCGTAGATTTACACATACTCACGAGCAGAAGTAGGACACAAAAGTTTTTCAGAATTTATGAGCTTTTAATAAAAACGCTCATACACACGATTTACACATAAATCCCTTCGTATCCAGCTTGATAAAAACAGCAAATATGAACATATGAAATATAAACACATGCAACAAGATAAAAAATGATTGTCGTATTCAGATATTATGTCATACCCCCCCAACAAATCTTCAAATTCCATGGCTTTCTGTCTGAAATCCATTTTTAATTCTCAGTTATTTACTTGTGTTTTATAGAGCTTAACAGAAAGCACTGTGTTTCTGGATCCCAACCGTGAAGTTCAGCTCATCATGACACTGAGCGTGGCTGAAGAACTGGCCTTAGCTAGAATTTTTCATTAAAGTGTGCTGAAATATTAAAACAAATATGAAGAGATACACTTAAGTGCAGACTCCTAGCAGGAGAAGCTGTTATTTCCTGCAGTGGGGAACTGATATTGCGCTGCTTCCTGTGTTCGTAATGAGCTGTGTGGTCACATATGAGAATGCTAATAAGATCTGAGTTATAATAAACCAATGAATAAGGCATGATTGTATTAGTGACTCTGCTTTAAATCTTTGCTTTGCACATGAATGTGCATATATATATATATATATATATATATATATATATATATATATATATATATATATATATATATATATATATATAT
>CM074959.1:7816232-7826916 GCA_037577455.1 Pangasius macronema | reverse complement strand
TCCATTACTCTGGACTGTTGACCCCAAGTACCTAAACTCCTGTACCTTCAAACAACTGTTAATAGCTATTATAATGTAAGTGATAACAAGAGCTAACCTGTCTCGTTGATGTGCCAGAACATCAGAAGTAACAGTTTTATGTCAGGCTGTATCACAACACCCAGGCATGGACTGTTTCTGTAGAACGGCTCAGTCCGTCATGTATCATTCCTTATTTGTTAGCATCTGCTAACCATGGAGATTGATGAACATTTTCAAACATGAAGACGTTCAGACAAGAATAATAGTGTAATAATAATACCATAATAATAACTGTCCTCATATGATGATGGTATATACACTGAGAAGGTGTGTTATCCTCAAATGAGGACAGTGACATCTGTCTGTGATGAGCGAATGGAACGTAGCTTAGTCTCAGCTATTAAAACACTGTAAAAGTGCAATTGACATGCTGTGAACACAGTGAGTTGGGCATATGAAATTGAAGTACTCCTTTACTGACAATATCTCACCTGCTGGAGGCACTTCCTTGTCACTGTGTGTAAAGGAAGGTGAAGTGCTTAAATAGGATCAGCTGTCTGCTTTACATTTATTGAATAGTCTGAGACATGTCTTTAGTCTGCCGGTTAGGGAAATCACAATGGCTGATTTGTTTTTTCTTTCCCCCTGTGTAATAAAATCGCTGCACTGGATGAACACTACATAACAACATGCAATTACAGATACAATAAAACAAGGCTTAGAGAAGACCTCTGGACACATAATGAAGTAAAATTATTTGCGTTTTAATTTTATCCATCCAAGAGCCTAAGAGGATCCCGAGACCTCGCTCAAAGAGTGTACAAAGATCTTTTAACCTTTTTTGCTTTAACCTTGATGTGTATGATCTAACGGACTCAGTGACAGAAGCAAAGACAGAACACATCTATAACCTCCCTTGATATCGTGCTGTAAAGTGGAGAAAAAAAAGAAGCTTGTGGCTATCATTCCTAAACCTTGAAGAGAAGTGCCTATGGAATACACTGTAACTGAGAAAGTAGCACAACCCTGTTATAGAATGTGATGCAATTTAAGGTAATTGAAGCTCTTTAAGGGAGACAGATTTGTCTTGTTGATGGCCTCAGTGAAAATTAATTAGTTTAAACAAATCAGAGCTTGTGCTTTCAAACGTTTAAGTGCAACATGAACCTGTGGAATGGCTCGGAATAGAGCTTTAAAAAAGGCTTAAATGTCTAGACTCAACCTAGCACCTGCTGGTCACAATGACAGCTATAATCACATGATCAGTATAGAAAACTGAAATGAATGTGTAAGAAATAAAACACATGAGGATGTGCTGTTATGGGAAAACGATCAGCAGTGAATTAGTATGATGCGATGAGTTACACCACTGCATTTCTTTTGTCAAAGTTTATTTATTTATCTTCTTTAGAATGACAGATCTTTCTTCTTATCATGTAGTTGCAATAAGACAAAAATATACAACTTGTTACAGAGAAACCACAAAGCACAATGTCCTCAGACTTTCCCGTGGCAGAAATAATAACGTTACAGCTGTCCCTTTTGCTGTTACAAGTCAAGTCAAGTGGAGTTTATTGTCTTTTCAGCCAAAGACAAGTACATAGTGAAACGAAACAACGTTTCTCCAGGACCAGGGTGCTACATAAGACAAACACAGAACAACACAGAACTACAGGGACGACATAAATTAAACATAAAGTGCACAAGTGCAAACATGTGCAAACACACAAGACAGAACAAGTACAAAAACTACAACGCCGACCAGTACGCAATTACACAATCCACAATTACATATTTTTATTCATTTACATGGAGAGCCTGCCATGCAACGCCATGCGTATAAGCTGTTACTATAAAAATGATAATGTATTTGAACAAGCGCATTAATATAAACATTTAAATTAAAATTACAGCCAGAACTACTATCAGAGCTGCTGTTATAGTAAATTTAACCCTCTACTGCATGAATTATTTATTTATTTATTATGGATTTTTATTACTTGAATTAGTTCAAGAAATAAAAATATATTTCAAAATTAAAACAAAACAATTAGCGGGGTAGTTTGTAAATTGTTGCCATATGGCAACAATGTGCAGTAAAGGGTTAATGAACACCTTCTGACCAATCAGAATCAAGAATTCAACAGCGCTGTGGTATAAATTTGAATATTAATGAGGAATGCTGAAAGAGATTATGGGGGGGGAAAAAAAAACACACACACTGTGTGTGGGAATTTTCTTTCACAACGTTTCCTCCGATCACAAAACAGACTGTCGTAGGACCACCTCAACACATTCGCAACATGAATGTGCAGAAGAGGAGAGCAACCGAGGAGATCACTTGATAGCCATGGAAAGAACCATCAATCCCTGTGTCAAACCTGCACTGCAGTTTACAGGAGAAAGCAGGAGATCTGAGCTTTAGGTTTAGGCTGACCCAGTCAAGAGAGAGAAGAAGAAGGAGGGAAGACTGAGCAGAATTGATTGTGCATTCAGCCCTGCCATGAACATTCCCCAGTCTGCTGATAGTGTGTTTATCAAAAGCTCTGCATTATGTGAGGCGTGGATGTAAGATGAGGGCACCGTCTCTGACTCGGCCTTAATCTAGCCGTATTTACCCACACCTGAGCCCTTTTATCTCCCTGTCGGATTATGGAATATTAATAATAAAAAAAAGGGAGAGAGCATTGCTGCAGACTGGGGATGTTTTGTGACGAGAGGCTCCTAATGCACTGAAATAGCGAGTTTGTCATTGCATGTGGAAAGCAAAGAGTACAAGCATCAATCAGGGGCTGGAAAGCATCTCCCAGGCACATTCGTTGGCATGGATTAGCCACCCACAAAGAAATGTAGAATTTCAGGATCATTTGCTGTTATGAGGAATGCATTAAAAGAGAGCATGCAGTCTTTTTCCTCCCTTTTTTCATATCTGCACAAATTAATTGACTGTCAATGCCGCCCCTAGCAGCCCATCTCCTCGTGAAAGGTCTGTATGTTCCATGAAATAGAAATGCAACGGCAACACATTCTATTCAGTGTGTAATTTAATTTCGCGTCTCGATTGAATGAGATTTTTTTCGTTGTTGTTCAGATGCATAGGGGGGAGAATGATGATATGCCAGGATGTGTAAATAATCGTTTCACACCTTATTGAAGCCATTGTATGTGAAGGAATCACAGCACACCTTGCGAGAAATCAGTGGCAGTTGCTGACAGTCTGACTCTTTTGCGATTGCTGACAAGTAAGCGGCGAAGATTGGCGTAGGGGAAATGAGGCATAGATGTGGTGGCAGAGCACGTCACGCCGGCTGTACAAGCTGCCGGCCTTAGATAAGTTTCCCCTCCTGTGAATGGCAGCTGCCCACATCAGTCTCCGGGTTCCGGCTCCATGCTGTCACAGCCGAGGCTTGACTGACGCGTCAAGAGTGTGGGAGGGGTCAGGAGGCCGCAAGATGCTGGTGGTGGTGGGTGTGAGACCGTGATCCAGGTCGCCATGGGAGAGCTCAGAGCACAAAGGTTTCCCTTACTTCTAATCAATGCCATGCTGCTCTCAGGTTCGCATAATCAACACCTCTCAGGTTCCCTGAGAGTTGAGTGTTGTGAATTGCATACAGGAGGTTCCAAAAGTAGCACATTACAATCACTTTTTACGCCTCACATCCAGGGAGCATTGTGTAAGAGTTGGAGCTGGTAGCTGTGAGAGGTCGTTGCAGCTATCGTGTAGAAAATTTTCTTTAATTATGAATGTGGAGCATAACAGTAATTTATGTTCCTCCACTAATGGTCTCGCTGTGACCTAGTGATTGTTTGTGCACAGCTTTTCCTGAAACCCACCATGGAGCAATTTGGAACTTGGAGAGAGTTTCTTCCCCTTTCCCAACAGGTCTGAGCCAATCTAGCAGAAACATGTTATTTAAATTGCACCTTCCAGCATAGAAATGCTTGCCACTGGAATGGTAGCTATCTTTGTACCTTTAGTTAGCTAGGAAAGATTGCAGTGTACTTTTAAAACACATTAAAAGTATTCAGTTGGGCCATGAGAACCAGGAATGTGCCTTTTCATTGCTTGTACCTTGGGGTCCCAGTGTGGTACCTCTTCCTTGACAGAATAAACACCCATGGCCTTGCACAGTCTTTGGACAGGAGTTGTTCTGCTAAAGTGGACATACTCTGTATCAGGAACCTTTGGACAAATGTACTATACTTGCATTTGCAGAGCAGTTGAGGCTTAAGAGTCTTGCTTAAGGACTCAGCAGTGGCAGATTGGCAGTGGTGGGATTTGAACTCAGAACCTTCAGAAGAGCAGTACAAAGCCTTAACCACTGATGCACTACATTTCAGACAACATGTAATCTCAGCCTCAGTCTCTCTCTGAGGTTGTACCCTCAAGGATATATCTTCTCTACCTTTAGTTACCCAGGAAAGTGAATATAGTCATTCTACATAGTTTGGCATTAAGGACCAAGGGTACCTTTACATTGTTAAGCGTTCCTCTATGATACCTTTTCAATGATTGTGTAGGCATTGCTTGACTAGACAGTCTCCTGACTAGTGTTGTTCTAACACACTCTGAAGTGATCACAGCCAGCTCTGTGATGATAAGTGAACACCACTGCTGCCAAAGGGTTGACGTGGACACAGTTTGCCTGAGGGGCCTCTGGACCAACATCCAGCGTTTAGCAGTCAAAGTGGCATCTAATCGTGTCGTAAGACCCACTGGTGTGCATTGCGCCTTCAGCGATGTTCCCTTCTCTTGATTTGAGCACAGTTTCAGCAGTGAGGCTGCAGTTTGTTTTGAGGCTACATTATTATGAATACTAAACAGGCAACGATGCTTACTTGAAAGGTCCCTCGCCTGTTTTGGTCAAGGGACGAGGTCTATGTGTACAAATTTGTTGTCCAAAAATCTGACTTTCTTCTAAACCTCGTCGACCTATACAGCTTTCGTTTCATTTTGACTGTTTGAAGTTCGTAGGAATCCATTCACAGGAAGACTTACACTCTCGGGAAGAAGTGTACCTTATCTTTTACACATTTAATATGTATCTTTCCCCTGAAAATATGGATAGAGTGTATCTTTAAAAAAAAACATTAAGGTACATAATTGGACCATATTACATTTTAACTTTAAAGGAACCCTACATGCACCTTTCGAGGTGAAAGATATTACTAAAGGTATAAAGCCACATGCGAACTCCCATGATGATGTCACAGTTCCTAATCATCTCAAATCATGGGAAAAAACCTTGGGGTAGTCCCTTGAAAAATACATGAGAAATTGTACTTGGTTACTCTGCGTAAGTATCACTTTAGGATATTTATACTTTACTTAAGTGTTAATGAAATTGAATACTTGTACTCTTACTCAATTACATTTCCAAGAAAACAACATTCATTTTAATTTAATTTTCAGATCTTGAAGGTGTCTTTTTTCTCTCATCCAGCCAGTGACTTCACACTATACAGTATATCTTTCAAATGGGCTACTCATGCATTGATTTACATTTCAGTTAACATCCAATCAAATACATCAATGTAGAAAAAACTCAAGAATCGTTACAATTCATCATCTGCAGTGACCTTCTTATGTTACACAATGTAGTTAGCGCTAGCGCTATTAGTGTGCATTTGTATATGGATGAACCTACAGACTGCTCTTAACTTGAACCCCTACTCGTGGGGTCCGGGATGGTGTTATTTTACAAAGTCATACGACCTCCTTCGTATCTGAGGTATAATATGAGCCATCTCCTTCGCCTCCCTGTAAGCTGTGAACACAGTTATGCTAATTTACTAACATTAACCGGCTATATTTAACTAAGTTGCCAGTTACACTAGCGTTGATTCCAGTAATTAAATAGGCTTAAGTCAAATAAGTCAAATTCTAGATAATCCACTTATAAATAATGTAATATAAATAAATGTACTATAAAATGAAGACTAATTAAGTAATCGTTTGATGTATCACATAGTCAGGTGTATGACCAGCAAGCTTACAGAGATTGAATGATGGTTTCAGGCAAAAAAAATGGCATATCGAACGTTTTCTAACAGTTTTAGATACATGTTACTTTTTACATGACATTAACTTAATTTTATCAGTTTACTAGTTTACCCTAGTGACCCGCATTTGATCCTGCACTGGAGTGAGCGATTTTATTGAGGACTTAGAAAATATATGATCAAATCTTGCTTAAATAAGTTGTCTTAATGGAGCGCAGTTCATTCACATGGAACTGATATTATGTAAATTCAATAAGCTTTTTTTTATTTTTGGCTGGACCACCTAGCAGGCAAGTGTAGAAGAGGCGTTTTCGCTCACTAAGCACTGTTAAAAGCACACGTGAGGTGTCTAGCTAGCCCAATTTCAACCTTGCTACCCTTGACTAGCAAGTGAGCAGCGAGCGATACCAGGGACATACTGTGATATACATGCCTCTGCTGGCACTCGTGCGACAAAAGCTATGCAGCCAATGGCTTAAATGAAATTATATTTAAAAGTAGTGACTTTCACTTGAGTACATTTTAGCTTGAGTAGTATTTTAACCCAATTTTTATACTGTCGCTTGCTTATAATTTTCTCAGCACTTTTTCCATCTTACATTTTAGTATCATTTTCTGATCTCTATCTCATCGAAATTCATTTGAGGCACACGCTCGCTAATTGATGTGTACTCTGTAACCAAACGGCTCTCTCCATACTCAGAGAAGGGAATTTAGGTCATGATGCATGCCATTTCTGCTTTGACTCAGCCCTCGGAGGAGTGATTTGCATGCGGCGCGCTTCTTCCTTAGTGTCACTCTCCAACCAGAACAGGGAAAAAGCTCATCTGAAGAGAGTGTGAAAGAGGAAGAGAGCGTGTGCAGAAGCATGTGCGTACAGACCGGTGCATCGCAGCGCAACACAAATAAATGATTTGGTTAAACATGGGAAGACATTTTGTGTTTAATGCACTGAGATCTGCACTACCTCTTGTGCTTATGTGTACTCCTCCTTTACACACACCGATGCAAAACAAGAGAAGCACCGAAGTAATGATTTACTTTTCAAACGAGGAAGGTTTTTAATGTCGTATGACATCTCATTAATGTCGCCGTTAATGTGCGCCATTAAAACGTGCGCATAAAAGTGGAAATCTATTACCCATTCCATTTGTATCTTTTAAAGGCATGAGAATGCTCGGAGCCTGATGAATATTTGTTAAGGATGATTCCACATTCCATAATGATGCAAATTGGTGGTTCATTTCTTAAGGAAGAGTTCATTTGATTTGCATAGTGCCAAGTGCACGTCCATGCTTGTCAGAGGATTGTCTTTGAAGAGCGTGACTGTTATATATAAAAGGTTAAAAAAAAAAAAAAAAAAAAAGATTATGCGGACATTCAAGCAAAGCTCGGCTGATTACACGACTGAGACGTAATTCGCCAAGCTAACACCGAGTCACAGTAGGCCAAGAAAAAACAAAAGAGAGTGTTTTTCACACGACTATTCTTTGTTTATCTAGCAAAATGATGCTCAGAAAGCTCTAACCAGGCTCTTACTATTATCACTAGCCTAGCTTGCTCTCTCCGGTAGATTTATTATCAGTAATAAAGCTGAAATAAAAAATTACAGCTAGGACTGGGTGATATGACGCTAGGTTATTGATTCCATCATAAATGTCACAATATGCTTTTTTTCTGAGATATCATGGATTGTGATTTCTTTTGATGATTTTTTTTTAAATTAATTCTAAACTAGAAACAGTTTGATGTTAGAATTTTGTACTTCTTTAAAACTGTAATATTTTGAGTTTTGGAGATTTTTTAAAATGTTTTTAAATGTTTTAAATGTTTTTAAACACCAGAAAAAAATTTTCTGTAGACATTAAATAAAAAATCAATTTTTTTTAAACACAGCTTTGGAAGTCAAAATCAAGAGATTTGAGCTGCTTGCGTTACTTGGCTGATTAAAGTGGGACGCAGTGTTATTTACATTGCGATGTTGCAATGTATTCATAATGAAATATTTCAGTTCAGATATATTCACTCACTAACAAGACACCTTTCACCTTTGTCCCCCCCCCCTCCCTCCAGCTTACAAGCTGATTGATTAGGAGCTAAAAAATGCTTGACATTGACGTGGCCCTTTTTTTGAAAGCTCTCTGCTTTGACCAACAAACACCCGCTTTTCTCCGCCTTGTGCCCACTTCCCATAGGATTCCTTGTAAAACTTGCACCTAGTGTGAAAGCAGGGTTACTCTGTAAAATGCTGCTCTGTTGTAAGCAACAATGAGCCTAATCTATAAACAGATCACATTTTCTGTTCCGTACATCACGACAGACACACTTTACGTCGCAGGAGACACGGGACGTCACGAACAACTCCCAAGAGGAATTCTGAGCTTCATGTACTTCACAAAGCAGCTTTCAGACAGCAAACATCAATCAGGACACAATCATGTAGTGGTTCAGGTGCTGTGATTTAACATACGTGTCAGTGGTAATTGCTCTGTGATGGACACTAAAAAGTTTAGGTTAAATTACTTGTATGGAAAGTTTGTATCAATTTTAACTTTTAAAAAAATGTGATCACTAACAAAGCACCAAGGAGGAATAGATTAGGGATATTCGTTTGAAACGTAAATGTGTGAACAGTAAATCCAGTGAGTACTCAGAGTTAATGCCGAAAAGGTTATTTGAGTCCAGCTAGCATCAGTATTTATTTACTTTTTGTTGAAATCCAAGGCAACGGCTTGTCATGTGCTTTGTTGCCCATTTTCAAAGCTAGCTAACAACGCAGCTCTGAGATGGAATAAAAGGCTCCGGCTTTGCAATCGCTTAGTTCTTCCCTGCAAACTGTTTCCCATAAACTGTTTAGCATCTGTTATAAAGTATTTACCATACATATTACAAATGCTTAGTTCTTAATCTAAACTGAGTTCATTGTGTGTGTACATTTACGGGCATAAAATAAACTGATAACTACTGTACAAAAGTACGATTTTGCATTTTACACACACTTAATGGGAAACTCTGGTCCTACGTCACTGTCAGTAATGGGATTGCTGGTAACACACCATTCATACATCATCAGTAGGCGCTTTATCCTGGTCAGGATATCCTGGGAACACTGGGAGTGAGGCAGGGATGCACCATAGATGGGACACCAGTCCATTACAGTCACACTTTTGATTTACCAGTCCACTTAGCAGCATGTTTGGGGAAGTGGGAGGAAACCAGAGAACCCTGAAGTACACGAAACCGAGCTCAGGTTAGAAACACGGACCCTGGAGCCACTCTTTCCTGTACATCAGTATTTCCCAGTTCTGGTCCTGGAGTAGCCATTTTTTTCTTGGACATTTTGGTGTTTTTTTTTTGTTTTCTCCTGTTCCCAATTCACTTGATTCAACTCATCAGTTAATGAACAAGCCTGAACGCAGCTGACCTGGGCGCTTCAGAGGAGGAACAACAGCAAAATGTATGAAGTGGGGGGTACAGAGTACTCCAGGAGCAGGACTGAGAGACACTGCTGCACATAATACATTAGGAATGCATTTATAATGTGTACCTAATACTTTATAATGCATACATGATACATGTCTTATGAAATTGCTCACTGGTAGTTGTAGGCCTGTGAGTATATGAGTATTTTGATTTGTCATAAGTTTGCACGATGCGTTTTAATATCTGATCAGAAGAACCCTGTAGACAATAACGTTATAACACAGATATGATATCTGTACCACATTACAATGCACAGCTTGTGTTCTTCTGTCAGGATGTTATGTAAAGTGACATGAAGTATGCTGTAGAAAGTGTTATGCATGTAACTCTGAGCATTTGTACACTGTCACATATTTCTAGCACATAATCAAGACAAGTGCTTCAAAGTAAAAACAGGTAATATCAAACAGAAATCAGATAAAGTGAAAAAAAATAAGTTGATAAATGAATAACAATAAAAATCAGTAAATAACAAAACTATACTGGGCGACTAAATATGTTTTTAAATTGAATTTTAAAATGTCTATTATTGTAGGGGAAGCTTTTATAATACAGTGGAAAGATCTTCCATATTTAGAACTGATGATATATTAGGTGTGGTATGTAAAGTAATGAATGCATTATGAATATGATGTGTAGGATTTGTAGGAAGTGTTATCGGATATATCCACTCTAACCGTTGCCAATAAACCCACAACAGAAGAAGAATGAAGAAGAGATCAAATTTAAATTCCAGTCTGTGTTTTTTTTTTTTTTTAACATGGAGCAATGTTTATTGTAGGCTTCCTGAATTAAGTCTACTTCCAGGGCATGTTTGTGCATATGCACTGAATAACGTGATTATTGGGATAGAATCCTTATTGGATTTTTTGTTTGTTTGTTAATGGCTTTAATCCGATACATCAGAGTATTCTGCGTGCGTGACGGCTTGAAGATGAGTTATTATATTATTAGTATGCATCTTCGCAGACTCGGTAGTCCACAGTCTTTGCCTCCAGTGCCCCCATAACAAAATCAAAAAAAGTTTAAATGAGGACTGTGACTCCATTTCTGGAAGGAATGACTTTTTTTTATTATTATTTTTTAACTGCGGAATCTGAAACGCATTTGATGAGGAGGAAATAAACTTTTATTCATGCATTTATTGTTCTTTCTTGATGAATCTTCACTGTCATTT
>CM074959.1:7797231-7808856 GCA_037577455.1 Pangasius macronema | reverse complement strand
TGATGTTGATTCATTTTGATTTCATTTGATCTCAATCATCCATTACATAAAACAGACAGCAACTATTCCTCCTTATTCACTGTAACCAGTGACCATAGGTGTTGTAATGCATGACCTCCCCGGGAACTGTGGCTAATCTACAGAAGAAAAAAGAGAAAATATCAGTATCAGGAAGCTGTGCATGAATTTTGAGTCACCTGCTTGTAGTGTGAAGTAACAAATCTGTCCTAAGCAAATGTTTAATATTAGGAACTGAATATTAAATCCCCAATTACTACAATAATGATGACTGAATGTTGAATGAATGAGGGGTGTGAGTCATGGCTGCACGTCATCTCACTCCAGTGACACAGTGGGCGTGTAGTGTGTTTATTAAGACCGGACTGGATTATGGCAGAACGGAAACACCACCATGATTAATTAATTATTACTGATTTCTTGTTAAATTCGGAAGGACATACTGTGCTCTTCCTTAATATGAGTAAAGTTTTATTCTAGGTCTTTTTGCTCAGGATTTTGGCTATTGTAGTGAATCAGCAATTCACAAATATCCGCTAAGAAAATATAGCNAATTTTCTAAAATATAATATTCGTGAAATATAGTATCTTTTGGCTCTGTTTGGGATCAGAATGGTTGGAACAGAGCCATATTTGTGTGCTCTGAATTTGCCGCCACTACCTCGCTGACCTCTTAACTGTGGTCGATAGCATAACGTTAGCAACAGGTCAATCGCTGGGAAAACGAACAGAAGGAAACAGTTACACAGTGCTTCATCAAGGGCTCCATCATCTACAGCCTCCTGCTCTCAAGTGAATGAAGAAGAACCAACAACCTGCACCTGTTCAGACTGTTATAATCAGAAGCATGTCTGGATTGATCCTGATAATATGGCTGAGTAGGATTTGCTGGAGAAATTGATTGGAGCATGATTGCATGACACCGAGCTGTGTCAGGGCGCTACAGAAGACGGAATTTGTGTGTGTGTGTGTGT
The DNA here is from genome assembly GCA_037577455.1 of Pangasius macronema. NCBI lineage: Eukaryota > Metazoa > Chordata > Actinopteri > Siluriformes > Pangasiidae > Pangasius > Pangasius macronema. The sequence goes on along the minus strand of CM074959.1, from coordinate 7,807,864 downwards.
GTGTGTGTGTGTGTGTGTGTGTGTGTGTGTGTGTGTGTGTGCGCGGAAGGCAGAGTAAGCTTGTTTTTGTACATGTTGGGATGCGTCGGTGGGTTTTTTGATGGTTGTCCAAAAAACCTGTTTTTGTCCAAAAAACCTACTATTTTACAACACTGACACATGTTAATTGTCAGGAATCGCCCCCTGTAGGAAGCCTTAATGCCTTGCTGTTAGATTTGATCAGATTACTTCAGCGCTAGAACTTACCCCGGTGACAAACAAGGCTACAAGACTTTGAGTACAACATTGCCATTTGACCTTAAAAACGCAGCTTTTGCGCACATGGCAACACACAGCTGCTTTTGTGTCCCTTATATATGTGTTCCAGAGAGGATCAGGCAAAAAAGTGGGACATCAGCGCAAAAAACAAGAGAGTGGAGATGTTGCAAGTGCCTCTGATTACATATTCCATTTGATTCTGAAATAAAAGCAAAATTTTGAGCATTTATCAGTGTTGTAATAATCTAATGTTATCCTCCTCTCAAAACCAGGTGTAAATGTGTGGTGTGCAACTGCATATGCACATCATTTTTTTAGACTTGAAATGCATTTGTTTCGTTCTAATATACATTGTCAATCAAAAAAATTGAAGAAAACTTGAATACATAACCTTTTGAGCTTAAGAGTTTTTTTGACAGCTCTATGGTTGACCATTTCCGTCAATTCACAGCAGCTTTGTAATTTTAAACTATGAATAACTACAAATGTATTGAATTAAATGTGAATGTCAGACGTCCTGCCATCACATACTGTGGGCATATCGAGTCAATACAGTATACAGTATGAACATCCGATTCGCCAAGGTTCCTACGGATGAACTCGAGTGGTCAAAGCCCAGACTTCCACCCCACTGAACACCTTTGGGATGAATTGGAAAGCTGTCGCGCCCCACGCCTCCTCGCCCGACATCACTCTGACCTCACTCAGACACGCCCCAAAATCTAGTGGAAAGTCTTCCCAGAAGAGTGGAGGTTTTTATATCAGAAAAAGTGGACTTAATCTGGAATCGGATGTTCAAAAAGCACACATGGCTGTGATGGTCAGTTGTCCACAGACTTCTGGCCATGTAGTGTATCTGTTTTGTGACAGAGAATCAGAATCCTCGAAATACAGAACAAAACCGTCGCTTCAGGGTTCTGAAAGAATCAGTCCAGTTTAAGCTAGATTTCAGAGTTGATCTATAACATGATTGACAGGCAGGTAGACATGCTCCCTTTGTACTGACTGGCTGAACGTTTGTGGTCCACACCATTTTTTTCCTCATGTTTTCAGACTCTGGTGCACCACATGAACTCCCGAGTTCCTCCTGAGAGCAGATCTTTATTCAAGCTGCCAGAATGTGAAGAAATATTCGCCAAATATTACAAATAGGATTCCTGAAGCACAAATCACTTATGCGCTCCGGTGTAAATTATTATTATGTTTGAAACTTAAAACATAACCCTCAAGGCTTTTATTACAGGCGTGACCACTGTGGTCAGAGACACTTCTATATAATCCAATTAGCCACCATAAATTCACCGAAAATCATTAATAATGAAATACAAGCACCTAATCCAATTGATCATGATGAATCCTGAATTATTCTGACTAAGTAAAGCCAGATAAATGTAATTAAGTTCAATAAGGAATTTTAAAAGCGGTCGTGAGTTGATAAATGACCTCATGAAAGGCAAAAAAAATAGCAGAATGAACCCGGGCATGTTTACAGAGCCAGTGATTTCCAGCCTGGTTTTAATAAATGACTCCTGGGAGAAGCTGGTGCACAAGTTTGCTGATAAGCAAGAAGAATAGGTTGTAGTGTTGGAATCACAAAAGTCCATTGATCCTCTATTTGAATAATGCACAGTGGCAGACCTTGGTTATAGGCTAATGTATGGATAGTTTCTGGCCTCACTGGCTTGCTTTTTGTCCCCCATTAAACCTCAAAATGTAGTCGACTCCCAGACTCCAGTGTTTGAAGGGATAAATCCCGACAGACTGCTCTCGAAACTTCAAGTCGTACAGATTTCCTTGGTACCTGTTAGACTAAACACCTTAGGAAAGGTCAAGCGATTTATCATCTTTTTCTCACCTACACACAGCCGGGTTGTGTCACGTCCGATGTAGCCGCTCATTACTCGCTGTCTTCATGAGAAGAAGCCTCAGGGTTCCCTTTGCCGTAAGGGTTCGGGTGGAGGCTCAGTTTTACTGCATGCACTGATTTATTTCCTTGCTCAGCACTTCCATCATACATCACGCGCAGTCGTTTAATCATTTCGCTATGGTGTTATGTTTTGCATCTTAGGTCAGAAAGTGCTTTCGTTTCATTTTAGTGCTGCAGGCTAGGAGTTACTGCAGTGTGTGCTTAGCGTGTAATGAATGGAGAACATGGCTGGCATTACGTATATGCAGCCAAATTAATGAGCTAAAACGCCACTTAATATTACACTGACCTATAACCGTGCTGTATGCACAGCTCCATATCCAGTTCATGCTTCATGTTGCATTATTGCCTCGTGCGTTCAGTAAGGAATAAAACAATGCAGTGAGTGGCGTTATAGGAAAATGATCAGTGATGATGGGGTAGTGTGATGAAGTGAAGTGAAGTGACTTTGTGGCCAAGTACAGCGACCCATACTCGGAATTTTTTGCTCTGCATTTAACCCATCCAAGTGCACACACACACCCGGAGCAGTGGGCAGCCATTTTAGCTGCAGCGCCCGGGGNCCGAGACTCGAACCCACGACCTTCGGGCTCACCTTCGGGTTACAAGTCCCACTCTCAGACCATTAGGCCACGACTGCCCCCAATGCCTTCCGACGCAAAGCAGAGCATGCCCTGCAGTGCTTTGTTCCTTTTATACCACAGCAAGTTGCCGATAATTACACTTTTTAGCTTATCAATGAGCAAAAACGAAAAATGTTGTGGATGAGAGAAGTTTCTTCATATCATCACTTATGTTATAGCAGCTGTAAATAGCTCTCTTCCCAAAAGCCTGTCTTCTTTCCCTCTTTCTTGAAGCTAATAAGATGGGAAAATGTTTTCCTTTGTTATATTCTTTTATTCAATATTCTTTTCTATCGTTTTATTATTAGCCTTAGCTTCTGTGGAACGTTTCACCATACGAGTCCCTGTGAATGAACCGTTACTATAGAAACGATAACGCATTTGAACAAGTACATTAATGTAAACTCCTGATTTGAATTACTGTCAAAGCTAGTGTTAGAATTGTTAGAACCGATCAGAATGGAGAATTCTACAGCGCTGTATTATAATTATGAAGTAACTACAAATAGGATTTCGATTCAAAATATATCACAAGCCTGTAGTTTTAAATAATGCATTGCTCTGGTGTATCTTTTATGTATGTTGTATGTATGAGTATTATGTGTTTGTAGCATATTAAGATGGAAAGTGGCATGGCTCGGTGCGTGATGAGAATCAATTGGTATCTCCTAGTTAGCTCGCTCTCTGCATGAAACAGCCCTTCGTCTTTCATTTCATTTGTCCTCAAATGTTCAAGGTTATTAGCTTACAGTCCTGATTATCATGCAAATCTGGACCATAAGAGAAAAAACATTCAACTTGTATGAATTCTAATACATTGTTCTCATCAGCACAGTAAAGAATCATGTTTTGGAGTTTCAAGGTTTCCGAAAATCCAGGTCATGATGCGTGTAGGAACAAGCTGATCAGTCGGATCCGGTGTGTTTGGAGTCAGGAAACCTTGAAACTCGGCAGGTCAGTAGTTCCAAAGGCCAGGAATTGAGGAACCATGCTCTAACACATTGTAGTGAGGTTGGGGTAGTGGTGGTGGTGGTGGTGGTGGTAGTGGGTGGGGGGTCTACAGCCCCTCTGGTCTACAGCCCCTCTGGTCTACAGCCAGTCAAGTGTTAAAACATCTTCATCTACAAATTCGAATCTGAAATCCATGAGAGCTTGTAAACCAATATTTTCATCAGCAGTATGTTTTCACCTGCCTAATTCCTCAAGGGAATTTTTCCGTCGTCTGTTACCACCTCAAAGCCAGTGCCTGTAATTGTGGTTTTTTTTTCCCCTTCCAACATTGTCCTTTGCAGATGGATTACAAAATGAGGTTTTTTTTGCTCATTCTGCCGCTTTTGTTTTCATTGCAGGTGCTGCCTGCTATCAGCACATAGCCTTTACCGAGAGCATTAGGTATTCTAAGTGGAGTTCTGTTTACTGACAAGAACCCGCGACTCTCAGTTGCACGGCTGAAAGGTGCTCAGTAGTGACAATTACTCCGCTCACTGTGACAGAAAGCAGCGATAACTAAGATGAAGAGAGAAAAGTAACCTTCAGCGAGACTATTAAAATGCAAAAGAAATACCTCACACTGAGAATCTGTCAGATTGCTAACTAATTGTTTCCCTTTGTTTTCTGACATCATGGTTGCCTCACTGCCTCAAATAAACAAATCAATGCAACAGCGTGTCAATAAAATGAAGCAAAATGAAATTAAGTAAAATTGCTGGTTATCGCTGGTTACTGCAATATTTTTCTTTATTATTATTTTTTTTTTCACAAAGAAGGTCCACTGGAATTCTTGTCCCTTTCAAGATTTTTCAGACTTCTTGGGAACTGAAAACTGAACTTCACTGTTCTCATTTTTAATCATTAATTGTATAAAGTTAGGGGCAGTCTAATGGTCTGAGAGTCAGACGTGTAACCCAAAGGTGAACCTGAAGGTCGTGGGTTCGAGTGTCGGGTCCGGCAGGGATTGTAGGTGGAGGAGTGAATGACCAGCGCTCTCTGCCACCCTCAATACCACGACTGAGGTGNACACACACACACACACACACACACAGGGGCAGTCGGCAGGGATTGTAGGTGAAAAACCACCACTGAGGTGAGACCCTTGTGCAAGGCACCGATCCCCCAACTGCTCCCCGGGTGCCGCAGCTAAAATGGCTGCCCACTGCTCTGGGTGTGTGCTCACGGTGTGTGTGTGTGCTCACGGGTGTGTGTGTGCACTTGGATGGGTTAAATGCAGAGCACAAATTCTGAGTATGGGTCACCACACTTGGCCACAAAGTCACTTCACTTGACTTCACTTGACACACACACAGTACAGAAGAGTGTTAATTGTTGTACTGACGTGTCGTCATCGTCTGTGTTCGGGCGTGGCTCCACAGCTTTTCCTCCTCCCTGGATGGACTCGAGAGCCGTAGAGTAAAGCACTTTTTGTCCTCCTTGTCGCTTGCTGTCTCCTCGTCCTCCTCTGTCCCTTAGCTTCATGTCCAGCACGTGGATTCCCAGCAGCAGGCTGTAGTCCATGATCTTAAAACTCTCCAGCACCTGTTCAGGACATTCAGCATAAAACACACACTGAAACACGTGTGACTGTGACACAGGGACATGCATGGCCTTCACAGGGACAAGTGTGGCCGTTACACAGGCATTAACAACTCACCAGATAGTCGTCAGGGTTGATGCCAGTTCTGATAATAGTTCTCTGAAATTTTACAATCTAATTATCATAACGGATTCTACTTCACATTCTACCTGTACTTAAATGTATTCTTTCTCACACAATAAACTGATAATCGATGATCAAATCCAGTTCTTTTTCTTATACAGTTCACCTGAATATGTTTCTGTAGGCTGTCAGGTTAACACGCGCATGTGTGTGTGTGTGTATGTGTGTATGTGTGTGTGTGTGTGTGTGTGTGTGTGTGTGTGTGTGTGTGTGTGTATGTGAGTGTGTGTGAGCTGATAGGACTGACCCGACAGTCTCGCTGTAGCGTCTTCATCAGTGCGTTGTATGTGTCTGTGTCAAAGTAGAGCCCGTCCGCGTGCATGTCCTGGAAGTCCAGGTCTTTGAAGGTTGGCGAGGACTTGGCGCGTTCTTTACGTGAGGCTCTGCGTTTGTACGTGGAACCCTTCAGGTCGTATTTGTAGTGCATGTTTACAGAGCGAGGCAGAACATTGTTCATCACCACCAGCCTAATATTCACTCCTCCACACTGAACACAGTAAAGACCATAAAATTTAGGTAGCAGTGTCCTCGGGTTCTGGTTCAGGTTCTGCAAAACACACACACACACACACACACACACACACACACACACAGAGGTCATTTTACTATTGGTAAAAGATGGTGTATTATTTACATACAGAAGTGTAAATGTACTCAGAGAAATAATTACATTACAATGTCACTCTCCACACCTCTATCTGTAAAACAAATCCCATCTGAATGGGACTTTATTATTTAATATTTACACTGAAAACAGACTGCCACTAAAATGGTTTCTGACTCTGCTGAAGGTGCGGAAATGAGAGGAAGCTAAAGTCCCTGCTGGTGAATCAATTCTGTTCCATCATGTTGGTGTTCTCATTCTGTTCCTCACCATGTAATAACCAGGAAGCAGCTTCTGCAGAAACTCTGCCTCTTTGTGCTGCACCGTTTTGATGATAAACTCGTCATCACTAGTTACGTAAAACCACGAGCTGCTCGCCCCCGGGTTCGACAGCTCGATCAGCGGTTCGTTACACATGGAATACTGCAAAAAAGAGCAAAAAACAGACAGGTAACTAAAATATACCACAGCAATAATGTTTAATAAATATACAAGTTATAATCACTGATGCAAAGCTGATCCCAGATCATTTCACGAGTCACTTATCAGAGCTGAGGTTTAAATAAAATCTCACCAGGTAGTCATCAGGTTTGATACCGAACAGCTCTCTGAAATAGCGGAAGGCCAGAGGAGCGTAGATTTTAAAGCGGAAGTCGGGGTAGTGATGTCCCGGGGTCAGGTTACTGCCTTCACTAACAGGGAAAACACAACCACAGCTTTAACACTGAGGACATTTAGTGACGGGGAATCAGGTTATGTTTTATTAGACAAAACACAGTCAGGTGCAAAAGTTTGTATCCCCTCAAGAAAAGATGAAGACCAAAAAAAAGTCATTTACACATTACTTCATTATCAAACAGTAATAGTGTATGTTAGGATATCAACAGTAAAAAAAAAAAACCAGTCTAAATGGTTGAATCCTTTCTGAATGTGATATAAATATTCTGTAATAATTTTTGTCAACTCTTTACCTTTATACCTTTAAAACTGCTTCCAAACTCTCTCACGCTCACCAACACAATGTCCTTTTGATTTTGCATTATGTTTCATTTTTAACTTTTTCTACTTTGTGAACCCGTTTTCCTCATTTCTAATACAAAACCACAAGGTAGCCAAATTTTTGCACTTAACTATCAACTTTAATAACATAAGACAATTATGACTCATCCTAAACCGATATTCCTCAGTAGAGAACTTCCATTTAAGGCATGTTATAATATTCTCTTACACCACGCTGCTGCTGAGTCCTGCGCTCTGATTGGTCAGAAGGTGTTGATTAGTTTTCTATAACAGCAGTTCTGACATTAGCGCAGGTTTATATTAATGCGCTCGTTCTAATACGTTATCGTTTCTATAGCAACAGCGGATGCTCCACTGATAATAAACAGATTAAACAAATCACTGACATGGTGAAATTTTCTGTAAGGAGATGTTTATGTACATACAAGCTGCGTTTTTTATAGCTGCTATAACGTAAGTGACAACAGAAACTGACTAGTTTCACCAACAGTAAATATAACTATAAACACATTAAAAGAAAAAAAATGTCATTGTTCATATGTTGCTGTGGTATAAGAAGAATAAAACATTTGGGGACGTGCTGTTATGGGAAAATAATCAACTTTTGGGGGTGGTAACAGTAACGCCACTACATCACACCCCCAGTCACTCATCATTTTACTGTAACACACACAGGGTCCTAGTGGACTAGTGGGGAGAGAGTGCTGTGCCTGGGTTCGATTCCCAGCCACTGGGGTTGCATGCGACAGTGTGCTCTCAGTGCTGGTCCCAAGCCCGGAAAAATTGGGGAGGGTTGCATCAGGAAGGGCGTCTGGCGTAAAAGCTGTGCCAAATCAAATATGCGGACCAACAATCCACTGTAGCGACCCCTAACGGAAGCAGCGGAAAGGGCGTCATAACACACAGAGTGTTATATTAATTACGTAAAACACAGTGCAGTGTGAAATACCTGGGGAAAAAGACGCTCTCCACCACATAAAAGTCCTGCATGAGAACATCTCGATCTGGTTTGGAGGTTAGGTTCCCCACTGTGTAGGCAATCCCCAGCTGAATGGCTCCTTTTACTGCCTCGGCTGTGGGCTGAAATCAAACACACATTAAATAACACACAGTAAATGAGAGAGAGCGAGTGAGTGGGAGAGACAGAGCGAATGAGTGGGAGAGAGAGAGAGAGAGAGAGAGAGAGAGAGAGAGAGAGAGAGAGAGAGAATCTGTCTGTGTGATTGAGGACACACAGGACACAGCACAGGAAGCGGACGTAACCATGTGACGTTATAAAGATAAAGGCTGTATCAGCAACACAAACACTGACAGCAGGAAACAAAAAGACCGAATGTAAATGCCTACTCGGACTTTTGTAAGACATGACGAAGTGTGCCTGTAATTTGCTGTGTTTTGTAATGTGTTTATGAAGTGAGAACTGTACAGTCATGAATAGTAAAACTGAGGTACATTTATTTATCTAGCAGCAATATTTAGCCTAAAAACTGTGGAGTAGCTTTAATTAATACAGAAAGCTACAGACAGCTGGGTACAGCAGTGTCTGTCTCCTGAGCCTGTATTAATGTGTTTGTGACTGTGCCTCATCACTGAACATGTATGTGAAGGTTGAGCAACACCGCATGATGTACAGTGGAATTATGCCACACGTCCTGTTTGCGTTGTACGACTGATACCTTCACCCTTCACCCCATGGCAACGCCTGCTAACCCATCAACACTTCCTTCACATCACGGACATCTTGACATTATACTGATCAAATGTGGTTTGAATCTGAAGAATGCCCTAGGAGAAGTATTGAAAAGTTTGGCCATTCTCAAAATGAAATCCAACATGACTGATGTCCTGCTGAGCGGACTTAATGGATGTGATTGTTAAATTGATCTGTTTTAAGGAGATCCATGTAAGCAGGTGAATCTATCAGTGCATGGTGATTAAGCTGGATCCCCTTAAATAAGAAAAATGTCCATGGGGGATGTCTGGGTCCGAGCTTTCGCCAGAACCTGATCAGCACTTCTGATGATTGTGCTGATTCATGAGTTTTCCCAGCAGAAGGGTCCTTAGTCAGAACCTAAAGTGCTTGTGCTCAAGTTGATGAAGCAGCGTGAAAGGGAGTGTGATGTACAAAATCCTCAGCCACAGTGAGATTTCCAACACATTTTGGTCCTAAATAGTGCTAAAGTTACAAAACCCCCATCTTAGCACAGACACAATGCAGTTTAATCTTCTCATCTTCTCAATAATCTTCTAAACATATGAGTCATTCTTTAATAAGTACGTTTAGCACTAAAACTGCTTTAAATCAATCCGTAAATCGGTACAGAGGAGACATGTGAGTATGCTGAGATGGATCACTGCTGTTCTCCTGAAGACAACTGAAATCTCTGTAAGTGCTGGAGCCTCTGTGTAGGAAAATAAAGTTCTCTGAATACCGTTAACGTCCTCCTGTACACACCATACCACAGCAACAGTGTGAAGACCGGTATCATTATGTAACAGAGCGAGGAATCGGATTTACAGGTCGGGGAATGCAGAAATAAAATCCATTTAAATCCCCAAAGTTCTCAGAGCACAAACACCACATTGTCCTCTCAGCGCTTGCGGAGAAAAAACACTGAGGTGTGACATAAAAAGCTGGAAGAACAGTGAACTGTGCTGCACACACAACATGAATCACATGCACTAATCCCACATCATGCTGAAGAATACTTGCTTTTATAACCTCAGGACTGGACTTATGTTCCACCACAGAGATCAGTTTTAGACCCACTATTACTCCTCCTTCATATTCAACTCAATTTTTGATTAGAACTTCTATGTGGTTCCTCAATTCGGCCAAATTCAGCAGCACAGATACACAAAATGGAAGACTGTGTAGAAAAAAACATGAAAGCTCAGATCAATAGGAAATTCCTTTATATAAACTGTGATAAAACAGAAACACTGATGTTAATTTTCAGTCCGCAGCGAGGTTACTGGTTTCACCAGACGCTACAGTTCAGCTACAATAAAGGACTCTTTAACTTTATATGTTGGTTTATTTATTTCCTGCGTGACTAACTCTCTAACCCTGAGCTCTGACATCCAAAACATCAAAACATCCACCATGAAAAACAGGTTAATGCTCCCTGAATATGTGAAACTCACAGATAGACAGTCTGTAGATCAGTAGCATGTTTCTGTCCTGCTGCGTGTTCAGAGCTGAGCAGGAAAAGAAACTGCAAGGTCATTACTCTTCATGCTACACTGCTGTGGGTTCGCTTCCACGCTGACTACAAAGTCCTGCTCATGATGTTTAAAGCTCTGAATGGTTTTATCTCTGGCGTACATCATATGGGCAAAAGTATGTGTACCCCTGACCCTCACACCCACCTGTGGTTCTTCTCCAAACTGTTTCCACAAACTCTGAAGCACACAGTTGTACAGAGCGTCTCTGTGTGCTGTAGCATTACAGTTTCCCTTCACTGGAGCTCAGAGGCCCAAACCTG
>CM074959.1:7784086-7797131 GCA_037577455.1 Pangasius macronema | reverse complement strand
TTCCATCACACAGAACTCCTGACACCTTTCTCCACCCATTCCAACCTGCCTGCACGCGCTTCTTCACCTCTTTCCCAGAAAACATATTTAACAGTGAAACTATTAAAAATTGTTTATGCAGTTACAATAATGAGGAACATATGTTGTTTATGAGTCAAAGACAGTTTGCATCCTATGTAAGATCACGTTAACATAACATATGGTGACGTGTTAAAAAGCATCAGTGTATCAGTGTGTCAAAAAATATGTCAAATCGAATGTGACACCAATCTAGCGCTTTAGGCTAGAATCATTATTGGAGCAAAGCATCATGGGAGGTGATGGGTTGCCATATATGATGCAAGTTTTGATGGGGATGATGGTTGTTTTTTTGTATTTTTTTCTGTCAGGGTCAGCAGGTACAGTCAGGTCTCTGTGGTGCTCCCTCAGACCTGACCCAGACTGTGCAAGCGCTCATTATTAGGATCGATCTGTTTGTCCAGTCTGTATGATTTAATGCTGAACCATTGCTATTTCTTTTCTCTTCTGTCCAACGCTCATGAAGTTTTTCACACAGCGAGCACCAGTATCTGTCATTAGACTTCATTAGACAACGCTATAACGTGTTTACACCAAGGCTGTTGGTGATATCATAGCTGGCTGTAACACTAAAACCATTATAAGCTGTGCAGAAACGGAGCTTATACAATTTACTGATTTAATCCGTTTGAGCCAGGAATCATTCCGACACTGGAAGCACTTGATGCTGCCTGTCTATAGCAAATAAGTGAGAGTTATGAGTGGCCTTTTGGGGGGTGTGAGGGGAGAGAAGGGGGTAGTAGAAGAGGTATGGAAGGGAAATGGATTAACTGATCCCTGTCAGCGAAAAAGCTGTGCTAAAATACATCTTATATGTCTTAAGCAGCCCAAAGAAAGGAATCTGAATGTCCTCTGGTGGAATATTGACAGGCTGAGATAATGGTACATTGATCCTCATCTCCAGGCTTTGTGATATAGTTGAATTCTTTCTGTTGTCCCGCATTAAAAATGATTGCCGCTGGTTTCTGGCAGTATAAAAGGAGCTCGCGGTGTTCTTTTTAAAACAATCCAGCCCCCAGTGGCTGAGGCGGAAAAAGGTGCAGGAATTGTGTTGATTCGAAGGCCGTGGTGCTGTGGTGCTGTCTCTGGCTAATTACGTGGCGCTCTTATCCCGGCTCACGTTTTGTTGTTGTTGTTGTTGTTGTTTTTGGGTTTTTTTCCTCATTCCAAGATGATGTAAATGAATATTGATAATTTGTCTGTGAGATGCTCCTCATAAGTGCTGCTTGGCTGGGTGGGAGTCATTACGCACTTTGTATGTGCATCCGGCGAGCAGCAATTCCCCGTCTCACGTGCTCCACGCGCGGCTGTATTAATAAGCCCACTCATTGATTCCATCTACTGTGCGACGTCAGAGCCGGGGCAGCATCACAGCCCGCCGAGCTGTGATTTATAACAACAGTTTTGGAGGTGTACACGAGGCACACACACACTGATCCATCACTGAGCTCCCCGCCAGGCACTCTCTCTCTCTTACGCCAGCACGCTCGTGTACTCCAGCCCTGCCACGCTACACGTACTGCAACCCACGGATTAGGGTCCGGATTAGCACGGATTAGATGGGATCTCCTTGAAAAAAAAGGGGGAGAAAACGATGGAACAGCCATACTGTGCAAACAAAGGCAGGTTTCGTCGCGGCTGTCGTCTTTGTTTTCGCACCACACCGTTTCGCTGTCGACGATTTCCCGGTCTGGCTGTGTAATTCGTCATAGTCGTGGTGTTTTTTTGTTTTGTTTTGTTTTTTTGTTTTTTTTAACCTCCCCCTCCTTCTGAAGTTTTTTTTTTCGTCAGCATTCCAAACCAAAAGTGCCACGTGCTCCCCATCAACTGAAAATAAATAAATTAATTTGAGAAAAAAAAAAAAAGACACACAAAACATGCCAGTGAAAATGCAGCAAATTTTCCAGCCGCCATGAAAAAGAATGCTAATGTGACTAGATAAATGAGAATTTGTTTGTTGCCATAGCAACACCTCGGGTCATAAGCCAGCGCGGAGATGAGGCCGGGGCTGAAGCTGTGAAGGTGATTAGTCTTTTGTGCCTGTCATACTTAATTTAGTATCACACACACACGCGCGCACACAGACGCACACACACACACACACACACACACACACACTCTACACCTTCTAGCAGACATTCGAAACTAGCGGAAATGAAAGATGAGAGGCTATTTTGGAGGAGATTAAATATACAGTGGCTTATTTAATCAGAGTAAGAAAGCGTTGTCGAGTTTATACACGGATTGTGGAGTATTGATTGTATATACAAGCTGTGCTTTTCCCCGTGTGTCATCCTGCTGTGCGCTGAGATAAAGAACCTGTTGTGTATCATGCTGCTGCTTGTTAACTTATAAGAAGCTTCCAAGAAGCCTTCAGTCGAGTTTTTTTTTTTTAAGGCCCTTAAGATGTTAAGGCAAGACACTCCATTTGGGTCACGTCAAACATTTGGTATTTTCTTGATTAAGCGACAGTTCGATAAATACTGTTCCATCACACTGTTCAGGAATAGTCGTTCTCTGAAGAGTGTGTTCACAGTGAAATTAAAATTTTAATACTAATTATGCAAAGGGTAGATTTTTGTTTTTTTTAGAAAGTGTGCACATTTTTACTTATATTTAATTAGAAGAGGACTCATTTGCATAAATAAATTCGATTTTGGAAAAAAGGAAGAAAAAAAAAACGATCCTATACTTAGAACAATATCAGCAATCAACTGGCAAAGATTGTGATATCTTTTTGTTAAAAGGATCCTTTTTACCTGTAGTGTCTTGCTTTAAGAGTTTAAAAGCAGCACGCATTTATACACACACACACACACACACACACACACACACACACACTGGTGTTGGAAGAGCCATGTCCATTGGGCTGTGGCTAACATGACATTCTCAGCAGCCGGTTCTCCCACAGAGCCCAAGGACCAAGAGTGAAAGCACGTGTGAAGACCTGTCCTCCCTGTCCACGCTCCCTCACACACATGCTTGAGCTCTTTCAGTGGCACCTGGTTGATAGGAGCCACCCTGGCAGCCATGCTCACCGGCCCCTGGAGGAGGCAAGGCGGTTTTCTTGCATACTCAAAAGAGCTGTGGACTGCTTCTCTCTGTCTCCGTCTCTTTCTCTGGGTCTCAGTGATTCAGCTCCTGCGTGGGAGCCCAGCGGAAAATCCTGCAGCCTGCCTGTCCACTACCAGGCCCGCTAAAACATCTGCTAAAACATCTCACATGTTAGATCTCCACCTGGATGCAGCTAGCCTTTAAAGAGTGTTTATGTCAGAAGTGGTGTTAAGATGCTTAACTGCTCCCACTCATACCATTTGTAAGCCAGAATAACCAACATGAAGCTTCAGGCTATTGGCAACATTTTCAGAAAGTTCAGCAAAGTATTCAACGAGTTCTAATAAGGTTTGCAAAAATAGCATTCCAGCAATGTTCTACAGCTAGTAATGATGCAGCCATGTTGTGAAAACAGCTATAAGTATTATGTAATAAATAAATAAATAAACCTTTTCAGAACACACAGAGAAAACTTGAACATTTCTAGAAACAAAGAGTCCTGTAAGAAGTGTAGCATTCAGAAAACATTTGTTAGCTTGGAAATCAGGGCTACACAGTTATTGACACAATTATTGGCAATGTCAGTTAATTAAGACTAAATGTGATATTTATGAGATAAGATAAGATGCCTAACTAGCTATTCATAGCTCCAGTTGTGTGTATGGTGTGCTAGGAATAGTTTTGCGTATGGTATGCTAGGTACAGTTGTGTGTAATGTTGTGTACGGTATGCTAGGTATAGTTTTGTGTACAGTACGCTAGGTATAGTTTTGTGTACGGTATGCTAGGTGTAGTTTTGTGTACAGTACGCTAGGTGTAGTTTTGTGTACGGTACGCTAGGTGTAGTTTTGTGTACGGTATGCTAGGAATAGTTTTGTGTACAGTACGCTAGGTATAGTTTTGTGTACGGTATGCTAGGTGTAGTTTTGTGTACGGTACGCTAGGTGTAGTTTTGTGTACGGTATGCTAGGAATAGTTTTGTGTACAGTACGCTAGGTATAGTTTTGTGTACGGTATGCTAGGTGTAGTTTTGTGTACGGTACGCTAGGTGTAGTTTTGTGTACGGTATGCTAGGAATAGTTTTGTGTACAGTANTAGTTTTGTGTATGTTGTGCTAGCTTTTGTTTTGTGAATGCTAGCTATCACTCAGTGTGGTCCAGCCAGTGTTTTTGTTTGTTGTTTTTTTTCAGATACTTATCTGTAGATGAACAATAAACAATATTTTTTTTGTTAAAGTAAATGCTAAATTTTAAACGTTATATTAAGGAACTTACAGTTAAGTGGGGTTTTTTTCCCAGAGAGGGTTGAATGTAAAACCTATTTGGGAAGATATGAATCTTTAATTACTCAAAAATAAAATTATATTATTACTTTTCAGCTCAGGACAAATGCCCTTTTCTTTCTTTCTCTCCAATCTGTCGCCACCTCCACATTTCACTATGAAAAGAAATCTAACGACCAAAACGGCTATACATAGAGTAACAGAAATACCGTACATGCTAGCTAGTGTGTGGTGGTTTTATTCTGGTGCTTTTTAAACACATCTTGTTGTAGTGTTCAGTAAGTGATCTGATATAACAACTTTAATTTAAAAGGGATGGGAAAAGGTGGAAACCATTTATTTCATTTTTTTACTGGAAAATTGTTTTTTTTTTTAAACATTTTTTTTTTTTACATTTTGAAGCTGGGAATATGGCATGCATCTCCACTTAAATCAAGCCCAGACTCTGGTGCATTCAGTTACAAGCTCCTTGTTCATATGTTTTAATTGTCTGTTTGGGTGCGATGGCATATTTATTAATTTATTTCTTTCGACTCTAATTGTGTTCACATTAACATATAAAGGAAACAATTAGCAGTCTTATTACGATTCAAGGATTTGTGTATGAAGGAACGCAGGCTTATAGTGTACGGTGTAAAAGAAAGAGCAGTAAAACTATTGTAAATTGTTATTATTCATTTTTATAATAATGTTTTTAATCTTTATAATAATTTTAATGAATCATTATATACTAATAATAATAATTATTTGAATAATTGCTCAAATTTGCAATATTGGGCACAACATTTTTTCTTCTAATTTAATCTCCTTATTCTTTAAACTTTACATATATGCTTGCAATGACAGATTAAACAGCGTCAACATGTTTGTTTGGCTGTTTTTTGGGGTTTTTTTTTGTAATGTTAGCATCTTTTCATAAACTTTAATTTACTCAAGCTTGCTAAACTCTTAAGCTGCTTAAGTGAGCTCATTTTTTCCACACAGTTCCTCAGGTTGTCTTTTTCCGTGTGACACATTCAGCTTGTTAATCACCACACAGTCCTACTCTCGCATGTCTGCTCCGCATGGTTTGTAAGAACTGAAGTGCTTTACTGAACCAGCGAGGTGTGTGAGGCTGTGGATCTGGACGCAGCCTTTTGGCCACTTAAACCTCTCAGCTCATCCCCAGAGACGTACTGGCGTAGTTAGCATTGCACATGAGCCTCTAGCTTCTCCTTGTTTTCTCTCCCTCCCCCCCCTCTCTCTCTCTTGCTCTCTCTCACTCTCTCCCTCTCTCTCCCCATTTCGCCATTGCCCAGGCCACTGGGCGCTTTTTTTAGATGGCACCCCACAGGGCCGGTAATTGTACTGGACATCGCGATGGGATGGACAGGCTAATTTTTTTTAACGATAGGCTGCTCTTTCCGACTCACCCCTGTCGGCTAGCTTTGACATTAGCGCTCCATTGCTGTGGGATGGTAAATGACTCCTCTACTTCTCATCTGATTACTGTACACACAACACAGATGCAGATGCTTTTCAGTGGTAGTAAAGAGGCTTTAAGGGTCTTGTTAGATCCAAATAACTCATTTGCTGATTCTCCTTAAATCAGATTTGTACTTAATCCTAGTCAAGGATATGCTGCTGAAGAACTGCTTCTGCTGATTCAGCGGTAAAACTGAATCTAATATGAAGCCCACGGCACACTTCAATATTTATTAAAGCCAAGAAAGAAAGAAAGAAAGAAAGAAACAAAGAAAATTAGTGTCTGAAGTTTTCTTTCTCTATTTTGGCTTTGAAGCTATGATGCTTGTTTTGTTACACAGCTAAGGGCATCATACAGCTATTGTGTTAGCATTGTGCAAATCAACACAATAAATCAACACACACCACACACTCATCTTAAAAGACATCATTTGACTCAGTAATACCATTTGTACCAAATAAATCTCATAAAGTTCAAATTAAAGCCTGGAACTTGTTTTATTTAGTTTGGTACTGGAGCTCTGACGCTAGACTTGGTAACAAGTAAAGGAAACTGATAGCTACAGATTTTAGCTATGTAATGTAGCATTGTCTCATTTTTCAGGTAGTTAACAGTTTCATACAATGTCAGAAACCACACCGGCAATTTTATTTGAAAACCACATAATGTTTTGTGACACTTATGTGTTTTGTGTTGCTGCTAATATAACTTAGCTATTAGCTAGCTTCAGTGCAAATCTAAAGAAACAAAGGCCACAGAACTAGAGCTGACAAACTTGATATGAAGTGTTGTGCAACTTCTTTTTTTTTTTCCATGTTAGCCCACTTCTGTCTCTCCTGTTTCCTCTCACGTGTCATAGTCTTGCTCATTAAGCTCCTATAGGCATCGATCCAAAGTGCTCCCACTTCTGTGATTTGTAGGCCAAAATCAGTCAATTTGATATAAAGCCTGAGGCAAATATTATAGAACTGATTTTCATCCTAATGACCTCTTTCTTTACCCCTATTCTTATCCTTTTCCCTCATTTTTCTTCTTAAACCTCTTCATCCAACCTTAAACTTGATATGTAGGCTGAAATAACTTAGAAATAGATAGCTATTTGTGTCAGAGCATACTCCCCCACTATGTCTTTTTTCCCTTAAAATCCATATTTAGCTAGCTTTGTGATGCCAACATCTTATTTTAAACTTCCCATTTTTAACGTCGAGACGAGCTGTGTAAGACCGGAAAAATGACATACGCGGTGTACCCTATTTAACGTCGTGTCAGAATAACGACGGGTGGTTCATAGGGCTCGGTTATGTAAGGAACATAACAGGGTGCGCTTCTATAGGAAAATAATCACTGATGCTGTGGTGTAATGTTGCCTGACTTGAAGCAGAGATAAACATACTACTCGGAAGTTAATTATTTTCTAATAGCAGCATGTCACGAAGTGTTTTATTTCTTTTATACCACAGCAGTTTGCCAGCAGTTAAAATGTTTATTTACTAAAGAACGACAGACTGTAATTTTTTATCCATTTTAGTGTTGTGGAACGTTTGTGAAATAGGTTAGCTCCTATTATTACTTACGCCATGACATTCATCAGGCTCCCTTTTCTTTCTCTTTTGAAGGAAATAAGACAAAAGGAGCATGACATGTTACAGAGAAAACACAAAACAAAGTCCTGAAGACTTTGCTGTGGTGGAAAACATAAAGTTACAGCTTGGCCTCCTACCGTTACAGAGCGCTGACACTGGAGACTTTCCACAAATCAATTTATTTGGAGATGCGTGTCCTTCCAGGTGATATAGTGGTTGTTATTATGAGAAAAGAAACGATTGAATGTTGTCATTTTTTCCCATTTGTTTATAGTCTAAAGTCTTAGTTTATGAGGAACATCTGCCATTACAAGTCCCTATGAATTAGCTGTTACTATAGAAACAATAACAAGCTATTGTTACAGAAAATCAGCGAACACCTTCTGACCAATCAGAATTGAGAAATCAGTGAAACCATAGGTATAGGTAGGGAAGTTGGTGGGCAAGGCAGCTCTGCGGGCAGGTACAGGGATGCCATGCTTGACTGAGATCACTCCTCCTTTTTTGACTGGCATGTGTCGGCTCAGACATAAGAGTGCTCTTCTGGAGGTCGACACAGCCACTCATATCAAGCGGCTGCTGTAAAGGCATGTTTCCTCTCTGCTCCTCGTACACGGACATGTCTCACGTCAATCAGCGGCTCCCCGCACACAGGCCGAGACTTTTGCAAAATGTATTTTTAGCCATCTTTAGATGTGCTAAGGATCTTCAACGTTGCTGTGGCTGCTGAGCCTTGCAGCCAGGAAGAAGCACCTAATAAAAAGGGATTTTGAGGAAAAAGAGAAATATCCAGCTATGTTGATTGTGCATCCAGCCATGACTAATTGCAGAGTGAGGATGAGTAGTGCAGGTCCAGCCAATTTACCAAGAGTAGGCCAGGGCTCGCAACACAGACAGTGAAAAGGGGAGATTTTACAAGAGCTGCTTATGGACTCGCAGATAAGTATACGCATGCAGAGAAGTGTGAAGAGTTTTTATCTGTCCTTCCACACAGGCACAAGACTCTGGGGGAACGATTGAGTTTTCACCTCGAAAAGTCTTTCGCACTTGCATTCTCTTCCTAAAAAAGGAGCTTTTTCTTCGTTTCATGAAATAGAAGCACTCTCCTGACATGCACAGATCCGGAGTGTAGCCTGAATAACACAGCTTTCAGATTCTCAGGATGATCTGTAGTGGTTAAATGTGCCTTGTTATGCCTACTTGTGTGATAATCGCTAATCTGATTAAACTGTGCCACTGTTTTCTCAGTGAGAAGCAACTTATAAATGGATTTACAAGAAATAGCCACTGGGGCTCTAGTCTAGCTGTTCTCAAAGTAAGGTCTGGGGAACCCCAGGGGTCCGAAAAGCATAGCCAAGGCAGACACCCAAATAACTCAAGAATTTCAAGAATATCAATAATCGGACATTAATTTACCTCAATTAGGTTTGGAACTAGACTCAAAACCTTGATAACTTACAAACAATGTCAGCTTGGACCTACAGTGTAAAAAAGTGCTGTAAATTCTACAGTAATTTGGTTTGCCAGTAAAGTAAAAACATGAAGTACTGTAATATCTTAATGCTGTCTCAAATTACACATAACCCTTTACATAACCCTTTACATTTACTCATTTGGCTGATGCAGGATACAACTAAGCTGAAGGTTAAGAGTCTTGCCCAACCATGACACTGCTGGNAAAACATGAAGTACTGTAATATCTTAATGCTGTCTAAAATTACACATAACCCAATACATTTACTCATTTGGCTGATGCAGGATACAACTAAGCTGAAGGTTAAGAGTCTTGCCCAACCATGACACTGCTGGACTCCAACACACAACATTAACTAGCTGTGGCGGTAAGGTTTCGAGCCACGGATATGACGGTCACATGTTCAAATCCCAGCACCACCAAACTGCCTTGATTGGGTCCTTGAGCAAGACCCTTCAGCTCAGTTGTATCCTGCATCAAGCAGATGTAATGGGTTATGTGTTATTTTATACTATGTAAGATATTATAGTTCTTTGTTGTAAATATGTTACAAATGTAAAATCTACAGTAATGTAATTTTTTTTACAGAGTAAGGTGTTGGTTGGAATTTCAATTATTATATTGTATATACCAATTATATATTATTTTATATTATGTTTCAGTTATTTCAATGATTGTAAGTTCACTTAGATGAAACTGTGTTAAGCAAAATTATCTACTACTTGAAGCAAGTTTTTTTTTTCTCCTATACTTTCTCCTATACTTTCTCCTATACTTACCTATTCAAGTCAAGGATTTTATTTTGCCAGGTGATTTATTTTGGGCATCTTTATGATGAATTGCTGTTGTGATACATGCTGTAATATGAGTCTGGTTGCGTAAACTCAACATCGGCTTTATTAAGGGCAATCCTTGAATTGTTACTGTACATTGAACTAGAAAATAAGGGAATTATGGCTTAGATGTATTGACATGAATGCACAATAACACTTCACAAAGATACTATGACAAAATGGTAGAAATAGACAGACTAATCAAAACACAGAACAGGCGAATACAATTAGGTAACACACCAATGACAGGACTGGGAGGATGCATATGTTAAAGAAACCAAAGAAAGTGGTGTTCATTGCTCTCGGAACTGCCGCTGAGAGGGGGAACTCATGACAGCTATGATTTGTCAGTATAGAAAATATTATTATTATTACAAAAATGCCTGAATATTACCATGCATGCTAATGTAGCAAATAGGATTCAGCCGTAATGTTTTCAGTCTGTCCTTACTGCCCTGAGTGTTTATTGTCATACAAACTGTGTTCAAACATTTTTTCCCACTATTTTTTTTGCTCTGGTTCATGCTGTGACCGAGACAGCAACAGATGAGCAGCTGCCGGGTTTTGCTGTTGTGCATCTGGGCTGCTATCAATTTTGACACACAACATGTGTTTACTTATTTGAAACAAAAAAGAAAAGCAAGAAAAAGGCGCTGATGTTAAAGTTTTTTCCCCCACTTTTAGCATTTTGAACCAGACTAAATGTAAACCTCCTGAGAAGTAAAAGAGCCAAATCTGCTGTGGCACACGTCTCCGTGCAGCTACTCTCACCACCCCCTCGTCTTTCCCTCGTCTCCCAGGAGTCCTTTTTGGTTAAAGTCCTTCAAGGAGATGACTCCATCTCCTGATTTGATAATTGGCTGCAGATCTCGCACACTGCTGTGGGATTGGCGTCTGTTTGCAGAGTTCCACCTGTCAGATTGGGACTTGTAAGAGGAAGTAATGGTCGAGTCCCTTGAGAGGCTGAGCCGTGCCCAGCAGAGCCTGATCAAAGCCCGGCAGCTCCCTGCGTCCTCGCGTCCTCGCTGTCCTGCCTCGCTGAGACACACATCTGTCTACCTTTCTCTCCCGTTTTCTAATTGGCCGGTAGTTCTGGCCCAGATCACGGGCAGCACATCTCCAATTTCGCTCCTGTCTGATCACTCACTGTGTCTGAAAGATGCTCCCCAGATGACACTGGCTTGGGTCCACACCACCAGCACTAGACTCAAACTCACACACATATAAACATACACACACACACACACACCCCTTCTGGCTGTGACTCTTCCACTGGTAGACTGATACAGAGCGAGGTCAGCTGGAAGAGCACACACTCTAATGAGTTTTTTACCATGTGCACTGTACCTATCGTAGATTCACAGTATGAACCAGTCTGTGCTGTCTTTCATCTCTACATCTCCATCCCCCTGCTCACCTACTGGCCTCGTCCCCAAATGCAAAGCCAGGTGCACCCAAAGGCAATGCACAGCTAGAGATGTGCAAGTCCATTTTTTTTCCCTTTAAAGCTACCTCTCTTGCAGGTCTGCCAGGCCTTTGATGCATTGGAGTCCAGCCAGCCCTCACTTCCAACAGTTCCTTTGAAGAACTTCGGTCATACTCCAATACACCCCCCACTCCCCACACACACCCCACACACACACCCACATGTATGCTATGTTGTAAACCAGGAGCTTTGTGGAATAAACAGCACAGTACCTTCGAGCCACAGTTCAGCTGGCTAATTACGAACCATGGCGATCCATATGGGCACGAGGGCCATTTAGCAGTGTTGGCAATGGAGATGAAACTGCCCAGGGCTGCGTTCTCATCCTTTGTATTCATGCAGTTGACTGATGCAGCCCGAAAATGAAAAACGAACTCTAGGGATGCGTTTAGCTCATGTAGGACACCGTGCTATAAATTTCCGAGTTAATCAAATATTTCTGAGGGAGTGCAGTTCAGGTAGGAGGGGAGCTCACTCCCCTCTAATGCTACACAAGCATATTTCTCTACAGGCTGCTTAGATTTAAACATTTTCATCTACCCATGGATGGGCATACCAGAAAAGCTCCAAGAGCTTTACAGGAAACACCCTGAACTCCATTAATCTCTCCAAATCCATATTATTGCCGTAAATGCGTTCTTTTTGTGTAGCCGTGGGTATAGCGCGACACTATGTAATTCAGTCTGACATCTAACAGACATGATAAGCTGCTCCCATATGTCCCAAGCATATGTCCAGGATTACTAAAAAGCACCTTTTTTATCGCCGGTGACATGTGCCAATTATTTTTGAAGAGTATGTTTGAAATGCACGGGGCTCGCTGTTGAGAAATCCACCCTCAGGGGTTGACTCATCGCATATCTGGAGCAGTGGTGTTTATTAGGGGCCCTGCATGGGGGCGAAGTGGGATGGAGAAGGTTTTTGTGCAACACTCGTTGGTGGAAATGTAATGCACGACCTTAAGATCTCGCAGAAGCATCACTGGAGTCCTTGCACTCAATACAGCAAGAAAAACCATAATGGTATGAGGGTGTAGGAGCAAGTTTACGTGTACATATGGTCTGGTCAGTTTTTTTTTTTTTTTTTAGTGTGGGCTTTCTAAATCTTTTTGCACCCAGAGACCCAGTGGTCACATTTTTATAAAGGTGTCTATGGGTACTCGTATTACGTCTATAAAAATACGATCCTGGTAGTCCGTTTATAAATTCACATTTATTTAGTGGAGCTTTGGGAAGAGTTTTTTTCTTGGACGTTCCACCCACTGGACCCAAAACAGTTATTCGGTGTTAAAATCTAGATTTGATTCATTTTGTGCATATTGACATCACTGTTTCTAACTTTTATTAAAAGCCCAGTTGGATACAAGGTCCAAATGATTGCTCTATACCACGACGCTGTTGAATTCTTTTCATTTTCTGTAACTGCAGCTCTGACAGTAGTTCCAGCTGCAGTGTAAATCACAGGCTCATAATAATACACTGTGTGTCATTTCTACAGTAACAGCTTACATAGAGATTTGGTGGACGATACACGGTAAATTTTTCGGAAGGAGGCTTCGGTGTCAGTGCTTAGTAACAGAGGTAGAGGGAAAGCTGTAACTTGAGGTTTTTAAAGTGAAAAGTGAAGTGACTTTGTGGCCAAGTGTGGTGACCCATACTAGGAATTTGTGCTCTGAATTTAAACCCATCCAAGTGCACACACACAGTAGTGAACGCACACACACCCGTGAACACACACCCGGAGCAGTGGGCAGCCATTTAAGCTGTGGCGCCCGGGGAGCAGTTGGGGGAT
>CM074959.1:7755623-7783986 GCA_037577455.1 Pangasius macronema | reverse complement strand
TTATATTACGCAAACATGCTGACTTCTGTTACACAAAGCTGTCACAAATGAGCCACTCACATGTGATGCTTACTTGATGCTTTTTTCAGTTAATTTTTATTTGTATAGCGCTTTTTTACAAAGGGCATTGCCTCAAAGCAGCTTTACACAAACAAAAGTATAGTGAAGTGTGTGTGTGTGTGTGTGTGTGTGACGTCTCTGANTCATATGGGTTTACACTGTAGTGTGTGTGTGTGTGTGTGTGTGTGTGTGTGTGTGTGTGTGTGTGTGTGTGTGTACAATGTGCCGGTGGACAGGTCCAGAGCGTAGGGGGGTCTGGATCACCGGCAGCATACATATGTGCATATCACACAAATGTGATAGTTAATATATACAAATGTAACACTCGTTACACAAACATGACACTTGCGTGACAGTTATGTTACACAGATGTGTTGCTTGCATTACACGAATATAACGTTTATGTTTCATAAACATGATGCTTGCGTTACACGTTGAATTTTTTCATGCTTACATTCCTTAAACATTCCTTAACATACTTTCCTTTACACGAACGTGATACTCAGGTTACACGTATATAACGTGTTAGTAATGCTTATGAAAACAAACACGATGCTTACTGTACACACACATGACCCTTACATGATGTTCCACAACCACGATGCCACGATGACGTTACACAAACATGACATCTACGTTACAAAAATGTTACACAAACATGACGAAGCCTGTTCTAACTAGCTTACTCTCCTGAATATCCAGGCTTTACTGACGTATATATTCTGATTACCCAATTAAAGCAAAATCAAAGACTCTACAATAAGAGTCCTCGACGAGGTCTACTTCGACATCCAAAGACGTCTTTCGTCTAACATGGTATGGCTGTCAACACTCTCCGCTGTTGTCTGTTTGCTATAAAAAGTAGCTTTTTGTCAGATGAAATATTCACGATCTGCACTCCTCTAGTGTTTGGGAGCCTCTTTATCTGCATACCAAAAAAAATGTGCTTTTTTATAAGCAAAATTCTCAATGTTTTCTAAAATTTCAGTCTTTTTGCCAGAGGTAACACTTATTAGGATGGTTATGTAATGATTTCAGTTTTGTGTTATTTAGAGACTGGAAGAGAGAACAGCAGGAGTGCTGGAGAGAGAGCATAGTGAGAGCAGGAGAGAGGTAGCATGAGAGAGAACAACTGAAGTGTAGTGATGGCTTGCGATGGTTCAGTGAGGTATGTGTGTGTGTGTGTGTATAATGCATATAGTGTATATGCCCCTCTGCAGCATGAGCCTCTCGCTGTACCACAGCTGCATTCTCGAGTCGCACATGCCTGTTGTTCTGTGATTGTCCTTGACAGCTGCGCACAAATCTGGGGGCCTGGTGCTGCTGCATGCTGCTCCTGCGGTTGCTCGTCATATTAATTTAATGATTGCCAATGACAGAGCGATATACGTGCCCAAATTGAGTAAAGATAGTGGTGGGGTGTGTGAAAAATTGGGTTGGCACAACATCCCATCACCGCACACCACTTAAAATGTCTTTTTATGAGTGTATGTGGTGGAGTAGATGCTTATATTTTCTTTTATTAGCTTTTGGGGTCTTTTTTCTGGATATTTTTTAGAAGGTGCTATTTATAGAATAGTAAAGTTGTATATTCAAATGGGGTCACCATGTGTGTGAGAGGATTCCACATAAACAGTCTAGTTTTGTGGATTCGTAAAATGTTGACATGAAACTTTCCTAATTTTCCTAACAGTTCATGAGTGACACAATAATGTTTTCTGTTCGGTTAGCAGTTGATGCTAATAGTAGTAATTGATGCTGTACTTTCAGTGTAGTTATAGTAGTGTGGGGTCTTTTCTTACTAATTTACCAAGAGTTCTGAGGAAGGACAAGTCTTAGTGTCCGGAGATGCTTATTTAGCTAACTAACCAGTAACCCTTGTTACCACTAGTCGCTAACCAACAAATCCTTTTTACTACCAGTCATTAATCATTCATCCTTGTGGTCATTGGGAACAATGGTGATTAGTGATTGGTCATTTAGGAACTGGTCAATAGGTGATCAGAGTTTGGCAGTTTAAGAACAATGGTAGTCAGTGAATAGTCTGGGAACAATGGTGATCAGGGTTTGGTCATTTGGGAATAATGGTGATCAGTAATTGGTGGTTGGGAACAATGGTGATAAGTGATTGGTTGTTTGGGAACAATGATAATCAGCATTTGGTGGTTGGGAACAATAGTGATCAGGGATTGGCTGTTTGGGAACAATGGTGATAAATGACTGGTCTTTGGGAATAATAGTGATCAGTGATTGATTGTTGAGACCATTGGAGATCAGTGATTGGTCATTGGGAACAATGGTGATTGGTGAGTTGACTGAACCTCCACTCTCAACTCTTATAACCAGCAGCTGTAATGTGAGTTGAGTTGGTGAGAACCATACTGAGTGCAGGACAGTTGCTAATGTATGCTAAAAAAAAAAGTTGCTAGATTTGTTGCTAGGCTCTTTTATAGAATAAAGTTGTTAAAGGCATCTTAAAAAGTCTCCAAATCTAGCAATAAAGTCAGTAAGTTGGCAGCACTGCTCAGCACATATTTTAGTATAACTCCACACAAGCATAGGATTTAAATAGGAGGCAAGGCTTGCACATTTTCAAACTTGAAAGAGGATACCGATCTCTGCCACGCTTTCCTTTCCAAGGAGGAATTATTCCAATGGTTCAATTCATAATACAGTAAAAGCACAGTTTGATTTGATTTTTTTAGTACAGGCTTGCTCAAACTGTTCATGTTTAGGTTGTATTACTGAGATTTCCAGGAATGTTGCACAATGTTAACCTGGTGCTTCCCTTAGGCAGCACTAGCCTAATATCTCTATTGCAAAATCATATAAGCAAGCTGCAGACACCAAACATGATAGTATAGTGAACGAAATCTTGGAGATAGACCTTACTGGGAACTTCTTACCTCCATCCCCAATCCGGAGGCAATGCCTGGAGTAGACAATCCCACCTGTCTGTGTGAGCGCTCTTTCTGAGGCAATGCAAGCGTGCCGATTCTTCACACTGATGGATGGAGCCGGAGCAGGGGTTAAGCTGCACTCGTCTGCCTGCGCTCGTGCTGCCTTTGTGAGTGCGTTCAAGTGTGTGTGTGTGTGTGTGTGTGTGTGTGTGTGTGTGTGTGTGTGTGTGTGTGTGTGTTTATGTGTATGTATGTGTGTGTTTGCAAATGCGCAGGTGCTCAAGTCCATATGGGAGGGGGTGTTTGTTTTTAGGAAGCCTTGTCATATCAAGGTTGGAGGGCTTTTCAGAGGTCGTGTCTGAGAAATGCACATCTGCAGACATCGGCCAATTAGGAGTGGAGAGGCTGAAGCTGTGTGAGTCTAGCAGAAACCCACAGCACACATTACTGCCTGCCCGAAAGCTCACGGACTTCTACTGGCTCCGTGCACTCTGCTGAACTCAAAACTGACCAATCTATAGAAATCTATAGAGACAGCAGGAAAAGCATGGGATATGCTTAATTATTTGAGAGATGGCATTTCAGTGGCTAGGTCCCTGAAGCAAGTGCATTGAGGCTTGGCTCAGCGCATGGAGGAAATGGCAGCTAATCAATGGGCAGGAGCAAATTACCATAGAGTTCAACCAAGGCAAATGATAAGGGAGCCCATTGGGAGCTAGGTCTGTTGAATAGACAGAGTAGAGAGTAGAGACAGCCCATTGCTTGAAATGTGAAGTGCATAAAGCTGTCCTACGTAAGTCCCATCCCTCAGTAAAAGAGCCAATCGCCTGGCCTATCAGATTCTTATAACGACTCGTGCACAGATATTGGGCACTTCGCTCCGTTAAGTGGGTTTAGACTGTGCGAGTACGGCAGCCATTTAAGATTAAAACATCTCGTATACACTGTATGAGATGATCCCGATAAAATCTTGGCAGAATTCTATAATAGACTGTGCAATAACATGTCCTCCATGGCGGATGAAGATCATCTAAAGACCTGCGATTAAACAAAAACTGATGTAAGAATGCAATAGTTAGTGTCGAACAAATGAACCTCTACAGGGTACTCAAAAACGCATTAGGATTAGGTACCTCTTATTGGTGGACGAGCACCATATGCAGTGGACGAGCATCACACTCTGAGATTTCAATAAAAAATTTCTGACACTGCCAGATCTTTGTTGTTAGCACTCTTTGGTCGCATTGGCAGTAAATTGGCAAAGGTTGAGCACATCACATAATGCTTTCTAACACCATCAAACTTAACTCACAACCAAAGACTTTTGTGATTTTTGTCTGCAGCAATATCAAAGTCATTCACTGTAAAGGCAGCTTTAGATGGAGAACCATGGATGTGCAGTAGCTGAAACAAACAAAAATGTATTTGTTATGCCGTTCTTGTCAGATATTAACCACCATTACAAGTCATTCAAATAGATAAGAGTCATAGGTCTTCTATGACTGCAAAGAACTGCCTGGAAGCGCTGCCAAGATGGCCGCCTAGTTGACAGCCTTTCGTATAGGCACTTGGTCGAAACTCCATAAAAATATCCTGGGTGGTCAGTTTGAAAGGTGCCATCTTACCCGACTGCAGGATGTGGATGAGCTGTGTGCACATTTCAGTGGCATTAAAGCGCACAGATGCTTTTCAGCATTCACCTGGAGGACCTCTTCACACATTCAGAGCTTAAAATTTTTATATTGGGTAGTCACAAGGCTTCAGGAAAAAAGGAGCCGGAAAAGGGACAGAGTGTGAGATGGCCTGTTTGGATGGAGATTTCAGAGCAGAACTGAGCTGAAATGATTTGAGGGGGAGTGAGAACATGACAATGGGCAGGTTTGTATTCGAGGGATTTTATGCGGAAAATGTTTTAGCGCTTGAAAAATGTTTGCCGATGTGGGCGAAGGAAATGGCAATTATGAGTTACGTTGTAGAAATACTGGGGGAAAAAATGGAGGGAAAGACAGGAGAGAGACAGAGCACCAGACGTGGACAGTGGAGGACATGGAGCTAATGTTATTGTAGTAATGTGATAGCAATCTATGATGGGAAACCACAGCAAGTCTTCTTATGTACAAAGTACTAAAGTCAACGTAGTACCAACCCACAAAAATTGACACCTCCACCTCTTAACATTACTTAACAGTTCTGGATCTTTGGAATGTTATTTTTGGTCACAATTGATCACAAAAATAAAGCCAGAAGACAACATACATAATTGCAATCTGCTAGGAATTTCCATGAAAATGTAAGTAAATCCAAGCACATTTTCAATAAAGCAAAACTAAGCAGGTTTTTTAATTTATTTATGTATTTGTTTAATTTTATTTATTTATGTAGTTATATATTTTGTTGCATTTAATTTATTTACTTATTCGTTTATTCGTTTGTTTATTTATTTATGTCAGACTTTTTGGTTTGTTTAAATGGAATCATTTTATCGAGCATTATTTTCCATGAAGCCAGACGTACTTTACAAACATGTTTTAAAATGCACTTATGTTTGATCACTCACGCCTGGGCGTAACGACGCTAAAAAATCGATATCGTAATAAATTACGTCATCATCAAACCTTTCCAGGAGTGTTGCATGCTTCGTCCTTCGTAACTTTTTAAGGATCAAAACTTACGAAAGAAATGTTCGCTGCGACGTCAGCCGAGAAGTAAACGTTTAGCACATAGTACTTTTACAGCTTTATACTGCGAAGTGTTTGCTCACCTGTATATTATCCGCATAAAGTCGACGGAAACATACAGTTTATGTGGAAAATAAATCTATAAAATAAATCTTATATTCCCCTGATGCACAGAATAAATCAACTGAACATACTATTAAAGTGCCACAGAGATATATGAATGTTTTGGTTTTTTTTTTTCATTTTCTCTGTTCAGATGAATTGGACAAATATTTCTTCTTCACAAAAAAAAAATAAATAAATAAAAAGTACTGGAGGAAATCTGTGAGTGGCATGGGAGTTTAGCAGGCATGCCATTTAGATACGAGTGCTAGGTTTCTGGCAGTGGAGGTAAATAATGCACACACTTCTTCGGAAATGAGATCAGAAGGCAGAAAGCTGGCAGTCCCCTGAAGACCTAGCGAGACACTAGAGCAGGAGGCTGGACTGTACGCTCTATCTGTACAGAGCCACGCGGCTTTTAATTTCCCTCCTTTATCAAGCAAACAGCATTCTGTATGGGCACTCGTCCCGAACAGTCCCTTTGTTGTCGGAGTAAGCAGGATTTTTCTTGGCCTAAGCACTATTCGTAAACTATTTAATATGTTATCAGTGCACGGAATCAAATTACCTCCCTCACTAATGGCTCGCGGATAGTTGGTGACCTCGAGCCCGAGACACTAACCAGCGCTCATGGCTGATTGCACGGGCTGATAGAGACGAGGAGAGGAGAGGAGACTCTCTTTATGCTGCAATGCATTCTGTTGACACCCTGCCTCACTCGATGGTACACGCCAGCACTACTGCAGTGTCATTACCCCGGACTGAGCGGCTTCTTCTGGCCATGACAGACACACTAGCAGCCCTGTATTCAAAGCAGCTGTCATCTTTCACAGACGTTACGTTTACTCTAGAGAGCCAGACTCCATGTTTAGCCATGCTGAATAGTAAGAGGCATTGCTTTGGTGTGATAAGGCACTGGATTTAAATACCAACCGTAGAAGGATGTGAGACAAAAGAAAACGCAAGCGTGCATTCCTCACATTTGGACACACATTAGATACAGCAGGTGAATGAATAATCTTCCGTAGTCACAGGGTGAGCACATTAACGTGGTCACAGTGTCACAAATACACAGTACCAAGTCATGTTTCTGCAGAACCCAGACTAACGTGTGTAAAGTTATATGTAATGGGATGTTTCTTGTATTTTTATGTGATCAGTTGCAGTGTGTCGTTGTGTTTGGGGGCTGTTGACTATGCAGATGGAGATTTATAATGAAATGTACATTTGGTTCCTTTATTTTTGTCACACAATGTTGTAAAAGTCCAGAAAATTTTTTTTAAAAGCATTCAGTATACAAATGCAATATGCTTGAATTTTTTTTTTTTTTTGATAGAAATATTTTTTTGTTTTGTTTTTTGTTTTGTTTTGTTAATTATGTCCAGCATTGTTGTTTCAATTTGAAACAAACTTTGCAAACAAATGTATTTATAAATGTATTTTTGTCACAAAAGTCAAGAATTCCCCAAAAAACAAAAGAAGAACACGCATAATCGCAGTTATGGAAATGTTTGAAGACATTTATTTTTTTGTTTGTTGTTCTGTATTTGTTTTAATTGCTGTCAAATACAGGTCGTGCACAAATAAAGGGTATTTCAGTTTAACTTTGGTTTGCTAAATTTTCGTAAAAATAATATAGATACATAAGGTTGGGTGGAATGGTACAAAATGGCTATCATAATAATATATCAACATCCACTTTTCTACGAGTAGCGCAGCTTATTTCTTTCATATTGTGCGTCTTGCACATGATTTAAATACCAAGCATAGAAGGATGTGAGACAAAATAAATCAGGCTTTGGATGTACATTACATACAGCAGGTACATGATATTAGAGCACATTAGTGTCTGACTCGCGTAATTGCACCAGTGTCACAGTGTTTTATGTGTTGTGGTTCAGTACGTACAGTAGGACCCAGACTAGTGTGTTTAAGCTCGGCTGCTGAATGACGGAGTGAGTCGCGTTATCTCTTCATGGAGATTTGGCTGCAGCTCCATTCATCCCAGAAATTAAAGAGCGCAGCGAGCAAGAGCGAGCCTGTTTTCTGGTCCGAGCTACACAGCTGGTGGAGGCTACAATGGAATTTGTTTTGGCCTTTGCTCGTGATCTAACGGAGAGAGAGAGAGAGAGAGAGAGAGAGAGAGAGAGAGAGGAGCTGGCAGAATAAAAGATGGGAACCAGTCTCCTCAATTAAAAGCTCCAGATGATTGATAGTAACGTCTTCTGCCCTTTTAATATAAACTATTCGGCAATTCATCAAAACTATTAAAGCAGAGCCGGCCTGTCTCTGGAAAGCATACACAAATAATAGATTATCCCTGAAACTGAAGAAGCAGTGTGCCAATATCAAATATTCATTTTGCGTTCGGGTAGAAATATGGTCTCTATTACAGTGTGTGNGTGTGTGCGTGTGTGTGTGTGTGTGTGCGTGCACAGGCATGTGTGTGTTTAAAAAATGGGCTGGGGAGGACGAACAGATAAATGCAGCACGGCTGTGTATTTGAGGATGTATTATAAATACAGTTGACAGAGAAGCCAGGCAAGTTAATAGACACAGCTTTAATCAAACACGCTGAAATATATATAATGGCCTATTTCCCACTGTATAATTTTCCACTAGTCACCAGTGTGGGTTTATTGAGCTCCAGTGTGCTGATGGAAGACACACAGTTTGATCAAATCCCATGCACGAGCGCCTCTTAAGCAGGAGGAGAAGCTTCGTGGTGATTCACTGGCTTTATCGACTAGAGTGAGAAAAGGAAGAATGGTGCTAACTCCCTCTTCTCCTATTCAATAGCAGGTCAGGAGGCTGCAGTGTGTGTGATAAAGGAAAACATAGCCGTTCCTCCGCAGAGGACTCGCCAGCCGGTTCTGCAGTGTTTTTCCGTCAACTTTCATCTGTTGCTTCCATTCTCCGCATCGCGCCCTCTGTTCTTTCATGACGAGTTGAAAACAGGCAAAATGCTAATACCGCAAGTATTAATTGCACCTCTCGAGGCATGAAAAAGCAAAGCTATTCATTGCACTATGTACGTTAACTATTCAAGGCTAGATGCATAACACGGGAGTATTGATTCGAGCTGTTCCATGGGACCTTAATCAAATCGGAGCTCTGTTTAGCAGTCAGGTCTATTGTGCTGCGCCGGGTTTGTGTTCTGAAACACACACCACTTTAGCTGATTTATAGCTATCGCGCCGTCCTGTCGAAACACCTGTACAGCTCGGCGAGCACCATTTTTCATGCACGGTATGCAAACATCGGAGGCGGAGGTCGTGTAACACTGAGAGATGAAAAGGCGCCCGCACGACATCAGCCAAGAGCATACAAGGGCTCCAGGACAGCTGGCTCAAGGGTCACGTGGTGGATCTGCGGACTGGCGCGGAGTCTGCTCGAGACACCCAGAGGACCCGGTAGAGCCCTGCAGCCACACACACTTCCCACACACCCTGCTGAGCACATGGCTCTTGGCTCGCATTCCCACAAAGGCTTGAAGGAGGTTGATACAGAGTAAGCCACTGACTCCCGCGTGAGCCAGCAAGCCGTTCATGGTGCCAGCATGACATAGCAGCAGCGCACACTCTCTTCACGTCACCAGTCCTGATTTTTTCATGTTTAGCGCAGATCCAACTCCCACGTGTTGTGCGTTATGCAACAGACCGCTGCCGACGTGCTTAATGATTCAGAGAGATGTGCGTTTTGAAGCAAAAGCACTGACCTTAAAGAAGCGACCATCTGCTCCTCATTAATTCTACCTGTCCCAAGGGAAGGACGTGGATCGCAGCAAAGGTTCTGCATGCTGCCTTTCTGCTCTCTGCTTTCATTTCCAGTCTCCTCGACCATAAACCCAAACACCGATTTCATTTAAATTCATATCCTGCGAGCCGCGATGGCTAGTGTACACAGGGCTTGTGTTTAATTTGACTGTTGCTTTAACTGGGGGGCAGAAAAAAATAGGCCGTGCCATTTTCTGTGGCTCTCTTATCAAACCGTGAAAGTGCTCCCGGTGTCAGTTCCGTGGTCATCGGGTGTTTGTTCACAGAATGCAAATCCATATCGCCAAGACTTTCCTGAAGTGTGCGTCGGATTGGTATTCCAGCAGAAGCGACGTGCAGCGGGGAGTAACCGTGCAGATCTTTTCTAGGCTCGGCCTTGAACATGACCTCCTGTTTTTCCCTGTTTCGTTTTACACAAGCCCGCAGACAGACAAAGTCCACAAATGGTCTCGTCCGTGAGATTGTGTGTGCACAAAAAGAAATACTAGTACGACATCGTTGCTTTGGATCTTGTTTAGGTTAAATTAAACCAGATGTATGATGTATGGGGTTAGGCTGGTCGGACCTCGTGCTTGTACTATACTCGATGTACTCTTTGCGCCAGTGCAGGGCGATTTTAGATGCACCCTTACACGTGTACATTGAGGAGTGTTCAAAATATAATTTCACGTGAGGCTTCTTTCTACATATGGCACAAGTGGCATACATATTTGAAGACAGTTGCGCAGTGTAGCTCATATCTGACTTTGTTGTATAATATCGGTCACGACCACTTACTACAACTAAATAGTACCAGGTAAAAACAGTCACTGGAAGATAAGTAGTCGTTTTCTCTCCTGCCTCTTTGGAACCACTCAGTTCTGACAGATCAATAAATGCATTGACCGTAAATTAAGCCCCAGTATAGTAATATGCATCATCTTGGCACCCACACCCTGTGCTGTGGGACTGAAGGAGAAGAATGTGACTTTGCTTTTTTTTCTCCCCTCTCTCTCTCTCTCTCTCTCTCTCTCTCTCTCTCTCTCTCTCTCTCTCTCTCTCAAGACATAGGCCATAGGTGATATAGAAGCTCTTCATGACCTCTAACTAGCTCCTTCAGCTTCTTTGCTCTGCGCTGGCTGCTGTTTATTATCAGAACGTCAGAGAATTTCATTTCCTCTCCGAAGGGTGATATTTAAATACCCTTGGCTTTTGTCTTCAAAGTAGTACAGGACTAAGGCTTTGAAGATGAGACGCACTGGCTGAGTGTATAACTCAAAAGAAGGAAAAAAGGGGTTCGTTATTATTTCCTTTTCCTTTGTGCAGTATATCAGGTCCCATCATTTAACTCGAAAGAATCTGCGTGTTTTGCGTCGCAAGAAACTGTGAAATCAAGTATTAGTGGTTAATAATTAGCTAATGGTAGCTAACTTGAGTGCTATATGTAAGATTAGCAAGATATATATATGTGTGTGTGTGTGTGTGTGTGTGTGTGTATATATATATCTTGCTAATCTTACATATAGCACTCAATATAGCACTCAAGTTAGCTATAGCTATATATATATAGATATACACATACATATATATATATACACACACACACACCCACACATACATACATACATATATATATATATATATATATATATATATATGTATGTGTGTGTGTGTGTGTGTGTGTGTGTGTATATATATATATATATAGATAGATAGATAGATAGATAGATAGATAGATATCTTGCTAATCTTACATATAGTATATAATGTATGTATATGTATAGCTAAATAAGTAACATAACATTAATAATATTTTGATAAAATTTGTAACTATACTTTTCTGAGGTATCTCCGGCATCACAATATCTCTTATACAGATATTGTTTAAACTTTTAATTGAAAAAAAATAACGATGAAAACACTTAAATAATAATAATTATTTAAAAAATAAGTTCATGAAGCGCCTAATTTGACGTTAATATGTTCTACAATTTTAAATCTTTATAAGAGTAAAATGTTACAGTACGTTTGCCGTCCTTTAGATTATTTTATTTTTGTGTAGGTTTCATTTTTTGAAGTTTTTCTATAAAGGTGTTTGTTGTTGTTTTTTAATGCAGTCGAAAGGCAGCCGGGTATCCAGACAGTTTGCCTGTTTTGGTGTTTAATGTTCATTTCCATCACAGATCATGAATATACATAATGGTCGAAAAACTAAAGACATATTTGCTGCGAGGAACTTGGCCTATTTGGGAAGTTTAAGAAGAGCCTCCTGGGTGAAGCTCCCTCATGAAGCTTGTTGAGAAGATGCCAAGAATGTGCAGAGCTTCATCAGGAATACTGTTAAGAATTGAAAATATCTGTTGGTTTGGATTTGCTTAACACGTTTCTTGCTCACAGAGAAACATTTTATTATTTTATCATTTTAGAGTGTTATGCTTTCGTCGTTATTCTAAAAAAAAAAAAGGAGAAAATAGTAAAAATGAAGCAGCAAGTCCACGTTTTCGAGTTGGAGTGTAATGTCTCACTACATGTAAGGGAAAGACTCCAAGTCCCATTAAATGATTGATCATGCCATTTTTGCTCAGAGACAGAATACCTGTTGTCTGCTGGAAACAGGCACACCAGGTTGCAGTAAATTAGGAAAGTCAATTTGAATTTGAATTTCAAATAATCCCCTGCTAAAAAGTTGGCTCCTTATTTTGCCCATAATGTAAAATGGAGGATTAGCCTGGCTGAAACAGGATCTAGAGATGGCAGACGCACAGAAAGCCGCAGAGTGCTCTAAATTCAACGTTTTCATGCTGGGGAGACTACAAATCTTCACTGGGTCTGGCAGTCACTGGGTTCAAACACTGATAAATACATCCTTGTTGTGAACCTGAAACCATCACTCGTTTTCACCGGGGAGCGCGTTCGGAGTGGAGCTGTAGGCCTGCGTAGCCATTCGAGCGCTAATAGCCCAATTACATAAACCCACTGCGGCTTTGCCTTGTAGAGCGAGCGCATCTTTCTCTTTCCCTCCAGCTCTTCCCTGTATTTTAATGTCACGCACAACACCATAAGTCTATTTACTAAGTGTGCCATGCGCTAAGGGCCCCTTCGTTGCAGTACACAGAGGACGTTCGCTCAATGAGGGCTTGCCATTTTAAGCTATCATTTAAGAATACGCAGTTCATAGGGAATTCATGGTGCTGCTTGATGCTGTGACCTATGAAGATTTACACATAATTCCCAAACATTCATTCCAACTGACCTTCGTGGTAACAAAGCTTTTTTTGGCCTGAATGTTCTACGCCTGAATTATCAACAGCCTTTCCAGGGCTTACCTTCATCTAGGTGACTCAGGCTGATCGTTTGACTTTAGTCAACTACTTCAGGCCATCTTTGCCATTGCCTAGACACTAAAGATGTACGTGTGAGGCAAACAGAAGGCCTTGTATCACAGTGCTGTTGCATTCTTGCTGATTTTCTGTTATTGTTTCTATAGTAACAGCTAATTCACAGGGAGTTATATTACAAGCGCTCTACATAATTTAAGCCTAATAATAAACTGATTTTCTAAATTAAAAAAAGCATCTTTCCACTCCTTCACTGATCGTTTTCCTGTAACATCCCACCTTCATCTGTCTTATTCTTCATTTATTAGTAGTTGGCTTCTGTATTACAGAATAGAAGAGAAAGCAAGCCAGCCCATATTTTTCATTGTATACATATACATATACATATACATACTGTCCGCTTTATTAGGAATACCTGTAGCCCTGCACTTTCATGCAGGCTGAAACACCTTGTTGATGAGAAAGATCAGAGGAGAACCAGTTTGAGTCTTTAGTAACTCAAATAAGCACTCTTTACAACCATGGCGAGCAGAAAAACGTCTCAGAATGCTCAACATATTGAACCTTCAGGTGGATGGGCTACAACAGCAGAAGACTACATCAGGTTCTACACCTGTCAGCCAAGAACAAGAATTTGAGACTATTATGGGCACAGGATCACCGACACTGGACAGTTGAAGACTGGAAAAAGTTTTTTTTTGTGTGTGTATGTGTGTGTGTGACAGATGATTTTTTTTTTCTAACCTTCAACTCTCCTGGCTGACAGAAGTGGAGCCCAATGTGTTCTTCTGTTGTTGTAGCCCATTCACCTCAAGGTTCGATGTTATGTGCATGCTGAGATGCTTTTCTGCTCAACTCAGTTGTAAAGAGTGATTATTTGAGTTACTATATCCTTCCTGGCAGCTCGAACCAATCTGGCTATTTTCCCCTGACCCCTCTTTTCAGCAACATGTTTCTACCCACAGAACTGTCACTCACTCAGTGTTTTTGTTTTTCGCATCATTCTGTGTAAACTCTAGAGACAGTTGTGTGTGAAAATCCCAGAAGATTAATAAATACTCAAACCAGCCCATCTGGTACCAGCATCCATGCCATGGCCAAAGTCACAGAGATTGTGACTTTGACCGTGGCATGACACTTTGTTCATTCTGATGTTTGATGGGAACATTAACTGAAGCTCTTGATCTGTATGTGACGTGATTGACTGATTAGATGTTTGCATGAATGTGCAGATGTACAAGAATTCCTAATAAGGTGGAAGATGAGTGAACATGTGTACAGTCCAGGAAAGTTCTTTACATATTTCAGCTTGGAAGGAAGATAAATAAAATGAGAATGAGACTGAGTCACCACTACCCTAAACAAATTCACCTTAATACAGCTTCCTAGACCATTAAACCCTCTAGACTTACTCAGGCAGCTTGACCCTACAGGAGCTCAGAGATAGCAATGTCCATATTCATTTGTGTCCAGTGAAATTGAACATCGAGGTCCAGTGTGTTTCTGGTTGACTGCTGTTTCTGACCCAGCCAATTTCCCAAAGTTTCATACAAGGTACTTACACTAATAGGACTCAAGGTTCTGTGGCTCTCAGCCCAGTATGAGGCCCGCCTCCTTGGCAATGATCACTCAAGGACAAGAGGCTTGGCCTGTAATAAGGTCCATGTCTATTGTCCGCCGGTGTGTCTGCAGCATGTCTTAATCAGCCATAACCTGTCAAGAGCTCAGCTGAAAGTCTTTAGCATGTGGTGACATCTTCTTGTCCGAGACTCACTCTGTTGACATGATGGACTCAAGCTCGGCATCCAACGTTGTTTTTGCTGCTCAGGTTCAGGTATGAAATGCAGCATGTCAGAATTGTGCTGCAATGTCAGGCGACTGTCAGCTTCCCAGCCACCCACACAAGGCCTGATTTCATCAGCCATTCTCCAGCTCTGATGCTTAGATCATAGAAAACACTAGCAGTTTATAGGTGTGTGAGCAGACAATTGAAATGTAATGTTAAGATGCTAATGAGCATATAAATGAACGGTTTAACAACTGTGTGTGCACTAATGAAAACAATTCAACATGACTATTTGGAAATCCCAGCCAATCAGTAGACTACCGCCTAACCGATTGTTGTCAAATCAGATAAATCCCATGATTAGTGACCAGCTAACAAGAAAACCTGTACACAATTAGGAATACAAAACAGCAGTGTAACTTACCATTGAGTCAATACTAACAGTGCCATTGATCAGCTATTTCCATTTTCATCAACATCAAATCCACAAGCAAATCCAGCTGGACACTCTCTCTTAAAAACAAACAAAAAAAGAGAGATGTTATTCCAGTCTTCAGCTGTCTAGTTTTGGTGAGCCTGTGCCCACCATAGCCTCAGATTCCTGCTCCTGGCTGACAGGAGTGAAATCCAATGTGATGTGATGTTATGTTTTTTGAGATGCTTTTCTGCTAATCACGGTTGTAAAGAGTGGTTATTTGAGTTGCTGTCAGCTAGAACCAGTCTGGCTATTCTTCTCTGACCTCTCTCATCAGGAAGGCTTTTCGACCCACAGAACCACTGCTTACTATATTATTTTTTTGTCTGTTTTTGGTGCCATTCTTTGTAAACTCTGTTGTACGTGAAAATCCCAGGAGGTTTCTGAAATACTCAAAGCAGCCCAGCTGGCAACAGTAACCTTGCCACAGTCAAAGTCACTGAGATCACATTTTTTCCCCATTCTGATGTTTGATGTGAGCATTAACTGCAGCTCTTGACCTGTATCTGCATGATTTTGTGCTTTGTGCTGCTGCCACATGATTGGCTGATTGGATAATTGCGTAACACCCTGGGACACCATTACATTGCACTATGCACACACGCACACGTATTCACACACTCATTCACACCTAGGGACAATTTATTGTTGCCAGTCCACCTTTGGGAGGTGGGGAAAAATGGAGAACTAGGAGGAAATCCATGCAAAAAACACATAGACAGTAACTCGAGCTCAGAATCGACTGTACCATTTTATTTCCCAGAAATCTGTAGGGTTTTTTTTTTTCTAAAGGTCTGGTAGACCCTAAGGGTTCCCCTCTGGAAATGGAGCAGGAGAACCTTACAACTTCTGAAATATTATCCCATAGATTATAATATGCCATCTACAACCCACTACTTGGTACAGTACTGTTGTGTGGTCTAAAGAATCAGCTTTCTTGAATAAAGATATTGCTGTTAGCAAATGTGTGTAAAATAGAAAATATGCAGCATTTCCATATAGATATTTTTAGCTAAATGGGGAATTTGCACCTTGTCTGATTTCTCCTTTCCTCAGCTGTTAAATGACATTGGCCACAACATCCTGCCTCCGACTTCATGCGCTCCTTCTCTGAGATGGCAAGCAAATAGAGCTGCTTTGCAGCAGATGTCGCTTTTCCTTTTGAAGTGCACTCAGCTTCGCTGTCAGAAGCTAAGGCTGATTGATAGCTGTGATACCCGTTGATAGAAGTGTTTGCCAGTGTATGCAAGAGAATGTGCACTGTGCACATGTGTATTACTCTTAGGGATTGGGGGTGTTCACTGAAAAAAAAAAAGAAAATACTAGCCGGAAATTAGAACTCCAGTGTTGATTTTAAACTGTTTACACTTTTCCATGGAAGTAGGTAGCAGGTGGCTGGGACAGGTGTCTAAAGGAGGCTCAGCTGAAAGACATTGAAATGGGAAACAAATTGGAGGAAGCATTTTGTGTTGGGGGGGATGGGGTCTGGGGTTTTCCGGTGATTGGCGTCAGGGGTGATGGATGTTACTAGCTCAGGATGCAATGACTGGGCTGAGTGGCCAAAGAGCCCAGGTGCTGAGGAGGGGTTGCAGAGGAATTGCAAAGAAAAGAAAGGAGGAAAAAGAACACTTGTAACTGCAAGACAAAGCTGTCAGACGGCCACAATAAAGCCTTGCAGTACGTCTCAAATGCACAGAGACTGGAAACTCTGAAGTAAGAGTTATATGGCAGAGAAATCTTTGTTCTCCACGTTAGTGTGACCTTTATGGGACAAATGACTCGCAGTGTGCCGGGTGTGTGTCCGCTCCAGATAAAAAGAGGTGACATTAGAAAAGATGATCTCTGGTCCCTGCACTGATTCGTGGAGAGTAAAAAAAGACAAGGGTTTTTTTTTTTTGTTTTTTTTTCTCTTCACTGTGTTTTGAGAGGGAGAGTGAAATGAGGAGAAGTGACACTTCAGAGGTAGGTTATGTACACAATCTCCAGCATTGTCAAACAGTAACACCTCATCAGCCCCTTTAGGTTTATACCAGTATATTCCCTCCACCTAGCCTACCTCTGGATTGCACAGATTCACATGAGCCCAAGCCAAAGCAAAAAAAAAAAATCCATATGGCTTACAGTGCCATCCTTAGAAATTCCACGCAAGCTTCCCCCTCGGGGTAGTGTTGGCACTCGACCGCCATAATCGGACTTCCTTCCAAGCCAAAATAATAAAGTCTGGAATGACTCCAGATGACTTTATCACCGCTTCTCATCTTAATACCTTTGTAAAGTTGTGCCTTAACTCCAAAACTGTTTGTTTAGCAGTCAGTTAGTTTTCTCAGTAATCCATTTCTAAATTCTAGCAGAACCTTTTTCAATTGAGACATCATCAAGCTTTCTCTCACCCTCACATTTCCCGTGGGTTATTTCCTTCCTTTTTCTATTCTCCTTTTTTTGTTTTCTTTTGTTTTGGCTGGCTTACATATGACAGGCCATGGAAATAGGATTGAGCATTAAATTGAATTAACGGATGGGCGTGATGTGCCAGTATGGCAGGTGCATGCAGTCATGTCTGTGTGGACACCATTGATTGGTGGCAGCTGTGAATGCTGATTTGCACCCCGAGACAGTGTCTAAATAGAGGAGCATCCGCCCATGGCATTTTTTGTCGTGAATAAGGACCTTATGCGGTCCAAAATGGGTATCAGACCACAGCTCGTGTTATTTCATTTGACAACACGGATAAGCCATCGTGGGTTTGTGGAGACAAGCAAACAAACCACTCTCAATATCACTTTGTTTGGCAGTGCCACTTGTCAACATTGGCACACACGCCTGCCAGCACTTTAAATGTAAACTGTAGGGTTTTTTTCTCCCCTTCTAGAACAAATGCACCAGCAATAGCTTACTCCAGTGGTGCAAAACAAACAGCCTATTCTGTCAGAGCGGACAAGGCTGGCATAAGAATGGCACATTTACTACAATATAAATGTCCTGCAGCAGTAGCTATGTAATCCACATCTCATGTCTATTCCAGACCTCTTTTAGGTATGGGCCAGTCCACACATCCATTATTCAGCCTTTACTGGCATGCAGTACGTTCCTGCCCACCTCATTCCACTTCTTTTTTCAAATGAACAGCCACTCTTTTGCCTTAGTTTCCATGTAGAAATGGAGTGTTTATAGAAGTTCAATTTTGTGAGTGCTTTTCCAGGTCTGGGGGTGCTTATTCTAGAAGATTCTGCACTATATAATAGCAGCGAAGCAGCACTTCAGATGGAACTGCCAAGCACGTACAATCAGTCCTCAGCTTGAAATGAGGTGGTGTGAAGTGGTGGCACTGTTTGTTCACACGACTGGTTGAGTCTTGAGAGCAGAATATTTGCCTCTTTTTTTTTGTTCCTGCCTGATTTCTCAGTATGGCTTTCCATCTAAATTACATCAGCTCACAGTTCATCATACAGCGCTCCTGATTTCATCTAAGAGCTCCAGTGTAGCTGTAACCTTTTCTTCATAATCCGTCCTTTTGTAGCTTAATGTCAGTAGATTAATTGAGGTTTAAAACAAGAGTTGACAATTAATACGCTTCACCTCACCTGATTTCTTTCATTGCGGTTGGCAGTTCGTTGCGGTTCACGAATACCTCAGTTCGGGTTTGGTGACGTCTTTCTCGGCTATTGTTGTGCCATTTTGCTCGTCTCTCCCCTTTTGTTTCGCCTCGCCGTTTATCTCGGTTTTTTACTGCTTGTTGTTTCTCATACAATAAGTCGCACTCTCCCAATCTCACATTTTTTCTGTTTCACTCTGTGACTCATACTAACACACACACACACACAGCTCATGAGAATGAGCATGCCCCTAGCCTGCAGTAATCCTCTGAGGTAAATGTGTTTTAGTCCAAAGTGCAGTGAGGGGAGATGAAGACAGCCTGGGCCAGTGATGAATGATGCCTCATGTAAGAGCAGCTGCCCCATTTCCAAGCAAACACTGTCACACTTGCACACCCAGACAAAGAATGAGAGAAAGAGGATGGTGTGTTGCACCACTAAGGACAGAAATCATGCATGTTAAGTCTTCAAAAGACCACGTAGTTCACATGCCTGTGGAAGGAACATTGCCTTGAATTGTGTAACATCACCCAAAAGACCCCTTTCAAGCTCTGGGTTTAAAGCCAGGGATCTTTTATGGTTTCTGGTCCCTTTTCGATAATAGGTTAGAGACAGACTCTCATACATATATGCAGATAATTGGTGTACATTAAGTATTTATGGCTGTCCTCTGTGACAGCGCCAACATCCCCTCATTCTCCCTTTCATACTATTGCATGGCTGTAATGTCCCCACAGAGATCGAAACTGATTCATTTATGTAAGAGTTACAACAGAGTCAGAAAGCAGACTGTCGGCCCATCTGTGGCACCGACTCCAGGGATAAAATAAATGTCTCTGCCTCTCGCCACTAACGACCTGCCTTTATACTCCAATTAAACGCAGGACAATGAAAATGCATTCATGATTGTTTACAAATCAGTCAAGCAAGTCACCCTGCCTGTGCTTTCTCTCCTTTGCGCGTTAAAATAGAACAAGCCATGCCATATTTCAAAAAATATGGAGAAATTAGGCGAGGCCATTATCACTTTTCCGGCTGCCAGATTTTCCGGGAGGCTATTTGGGGACTCTCGAGCTGCAGTGTGTGTAAAAT
This sequence comes from Pangasius macronema, assembly GCA_037577455.1. Lineage (NCBI taxonomy): Eukaryota > Metazoa > Chordata > Actinopteri > Siluriformes > Pangasiidae > Pangasius > Pangasius macronema. The sequence goes on along the minus strand of CM074959.1, from coordinate 7,764,207 downwards.
GTGGCAAATGAATGTACCTTTCCTTTTGTCGGGTTGCAGTGGGAAAAAGAACTCGCTCTGCCGCCGAGCTGTGTGTGTGTGTGTATGTGTGTGTGTCATTTGCCTTGTCAGATACAGTACAAACTTACTCTCACTCCTCCATTTCATCCTGCCTCTCTTCATCCCAGTGTACAGCAGTGCACACATTCTGGCTGACTGCATCACTTGTTCCTGCTCATGCATTCTCTGCAGATTTAATTACACGCCTTTCTGGATCCATATAAAAAAAAGTGTGAGAGAGAGAGAGAGATAGAGATGAGGCTGAGAGAGAAAGAGGTTGCGTCCAAGCGGATCCCTAGAGCCGCGTATTTATGTTGGGTGGAAAATAAGTCCGCTGGAGTGTTTCTGTAATGACACGCTACTGTATAATGATCTGCACTGACCTCCCAAATGAGGGGATTAAGCCAGGGATGTGTGGAGCACGAAATAATGGGCACAGGGAGCAGCAGGGTTCTCCAACACACACTTCCACTTGCCAGGGCACTAACGGGCCACGAGGACTAACCTGGGCTCCTCTCGTAGTCCCCTCACACACTTTCATGTACTCTATTCCCCATGACAGCTCCTTCAGAAATGGTGCCAGGGTGCTAGGGATATAACTGAATCTGAATCCATTATTCAGAATGAACAGATAATGTGTTCTAAACAGATACAAGTACAGATACAAATAGGAGGTGCACTATTTGTTTTTTTGTTTTTAAGCTTGCCAGAAAGGTTCTACGGGCATCTGGTTGAGGCTGTAGATGTGAATCAGGATTGGGATCCTGCAGGATGCAACAAAAATATGTGGCAGGTATAAATAAAAAATATCAGTTCGAATACCTGTTATCAGTTCAAAGTGGTAGGGTTAAAAAAAAAAAACTTTCAGGGTTAGACCATGCCCACTTTGAGTTTAATGAATATAAGGCACAGATATTTGGACCACTAAACACATACTGATGCACATAGGAGTGTTGCATTACACCCCCTACATGGTGCTGTTGTGGTGATGCGTTCACGATTCACACACATGCACACACAATCCCAGAGACGCGAGTTCAAGCCTGACTTGCTTTACGCTCCATTCAGCGGGTGGTGGCAGCTCCTGTCATGGAGAGGGTTTATTGTTTGGGTTCAGCGGTTTCTCCTCCATATCAAAGAGTAGAAAGTCTCAATATAGTCACAGTGTTACTAAAACCTGTTGTTGATGTGTTCATCCAGCAAATAAAACGCAACCACCTCTGCATGCGATTCCTTCTTCGTTGTCGTCTTTTTTTTTTTAACCTTGTTGTGATGCCGTTCCATCAGCCGTATGATGGGAACACTTGGAAGTCTCGTTTTTGTTTGCATCAGTACTTGCAGGTGAGGCAATGTCAGATAGGGAACTACTGTGCCATGTCAGAAGCATCATTCATTCCACTGCACCGTAACAAAAAAGGGAGGGTGAAAGCGTGTTGAGTGTCAGAGGGAGAGGCTTGTCATATCTGTCAGCGATGAGAATACAGGCTGAAGGTTGGAGCTGCTATCTCAGGAGCAAATATGTAGCCAATGGCAGAATGGGAGCCTCTCTCTCTCTCTCCCTCCCTTTCTGTCTCTTTTTTTTTGCACCGGCTGATCTTGGGGATTAAAGCGTCTGTCTCTCTGCCCCTGTAATGGCATTAGAAGATTGGATATGTTTTAGTATTCCATCAAAGAACATCTGATATGAGGGGCAGGCTGATTTAATTAAGTAAAAAGCAAGGCCTGAGAGTGAAAGCAGTAGAGGGCGGTGGAGGGTGGAGGGTGAAAGAGGGATTTGGCGGCATTGTGTAGATGCTCTACAACCAAGCATGGTCATTACCCTTCTGAATTCTGTGGGAATGTTTGGACAAAATTAATCTCATCCACATTTCTTGACAGTGCACTGATGAATAGATGGACGCAGGGCTTGTGATGTTTTGCCAGATGTTGCGATGTTTTGGGAGAGTTTGAATGATGTTGGAAATGACCTCGCACTTATTCCTCGTCTCGCTGCCTCTGCACCGTGCACTCTCTGTTTCAATTCCCACAGAACGTTAACGTTAACTTTAAACTTGTCCTCTTCCATTTTTTAATCCAAAAAAAATGTTCAAGGGGCTGTTATTTATTTATATATTTCGTGCAATTATAACCCCACCTCCTTCAGTAAGCTGACCTTTTCATTCTCTATAATAGCCAAAAATGTTTTGGTTGACACAAAGCTTACAAGAGTGGGCTCTTCATGGTCTCTGCTGGGTCTATTGTTCAGAGCGCTATATTGATTTTGCACTGAATGTAGCATGTTTTCGTGCCAGCTCAAGGACACTCATTTAAAGTATGTGACTGACATTCCATTTAAAATCTTTTCCCTCTTCTCCCTGAATGATTGTGAGAGGTCTTGTTTTTAAAAGTCCTCTGTGGTTTGAGCCGGTATATAGTGTTAAGCTTTCGTAATTATAAAATAGCTCTTTCTCTAGTCACATAGACATAAAGTGATTTTTCAGTAAGCATGTTACCATTTTTGTTAAAAGATTCAAGATGACAGAAATTTGTGATGTGTTCAAATAATACATTAGCTTAGTCAGTATGCTGTTACTTATTATGAGTACTTATGAAGTGGGCAAACAGCAACAACTTTGCCAGTTGTTTCTAAGATAATGTACCTGTATAGGCTGTCAATTAACAAATGTAACTCAAATCGAGTACTCTTGTTGAAAGTAAGTGGCTGGTGCCTGTGTGTCCACTTCCAGCTAGGCGGTCCTTTGCAGTTCTTGTTAGCTAGAGAACCATTTTCTCTTATTGATAGCTGCACATAGATCTTCATTTAAACATTTGAGACCATTCCATAATTTCAGCCTTAGGGCATTTTCACACCTATTGGTCCATTTACCAAGTCTGAATCCAAGAGATATTGATATTCATCTTGTTTGCCATTTGGTTTGATTTGTTTTTACAGTACACATTATTAAATGAACCAAAAAAGCAAAAAAAATAACAGGCTGAGGGCCATGTATGGCTTCTTGTAAAACACGTTTGTTCCCAAGCACAGAGAACACAATGCTGCCACTCATTAAATTATTAGACAATTATAAAAAATATCTAGTTTTAACTTTGTCTGTGTGCATATTAAGACCACGTGGCATTTCTGCAGAGCTACAGCTCTGTCCTTTAGCTCAGTTTGTGCCTCATTGCTCAGGGTAGCAGCTGGCGTCCACAAAAAAATGCTGCCTGCAACCATAAATACACAGGTTGTTTGGTTCTCTTCCTGCAGTTGGGTTGATTCAGAGTTTAACCATTGTCTCACTGCCGTCAAATCAAGTTCACTTGGAGTTGGACAGAGACAACTTTGCTTGGACAGTAAATGTCACCTTGAAGCTGGAATGAGATTCAGATCTGAGATCACCTTTCTCCTTCAATAAGAGATATCTTATGGGTGAATCTCCCTTTACAATTGCTGTGATTAAATGGCTGTCATTGGCATGCTTTTGAGAATAGCGTGGTTGAACAGTCCTGTTGAGACTGTGCTGTCCATGCCACACGCCACTGCCCTTTCTATCTACTCCCCTTTGAGATAAAAAATGATTCTGCTCTTCTAACCTTTTAATTACATGAAGGTCTGGCCTGGACCATTCAAGCCCCCTGTGCGTGTGAGTAGTCTACTGTCAACAGTCTGTATGCTGAATGACTGAATAGGTCCTGGCATGTGGCTGACCAGCCACCAGGAAGCAAGGAAGACCTTTAGCCTTTGGAGTATTTCTGAAAAGGCCAGCTGTTGGCAAGTTAGCAGCCATACCACTGGCCGGCTTTCAGTGGTTTCTCATGGAATGTCACATACCAGTAGCTGGCTTTCATTTTCTTTTGGGAAATGAATCCCCAAGATTATTCGGAATGGTGAAAGGAGACGTTGAATTTTAAACCAGCTGGATTACTGACTCCGTTTAGCTTATGGAGACACGGTGGCATCTCTGAATAAGTGCCCTCAAAGTGCACCAAACCTCAAAAGTCCCTTCAAAGTCAGAGACTGATGGGGTTGCAGATGCTGGAGGAGCATCTTTCTCTCCTCGCCCCTCCCTCCTGTGAGGTGACTCGAGGACACCAGGGTGAATATTCCCATCAATGAGGAGCTTATCAGAGTGTCAGCAGTGGTGTCTAATCACAGCCCAGCAGACAGATCATAAATCCCTCCCTATTATGGTTCAGGTTTACACACTTGCTCCAGTCGTTGACAGTCTAAAGCAGCAACAGTGAGTAGCTGCTGCTTTACTCTTTTGCAGATCAGCCAAACTTAATCTCTTCCTTTTCTTCATTACTGGAAAAAGGGAAATACAAAAAAAGACCTGTGGAGAGAGAAGGATGTGACCCTCTGAATTTAGATGGGATCTCTGTGAAGCCAAATGGGCAATGTCAAAGTCTTTAAATGTCTTCAGTTGGGGATTCACTTTCATGTTCCTTGTTCTGGTGGGAAAACACTTTTGTTTTCCCTCCTTTGTATGTTTTGAGCTTGAATGGCAGGAGATGCTTTTCAGAATAGTATTGATGATTAGGTTTTAATGGAGTTCACTTATCTTGTCTAATTTAACACCCACCAGCAGATTGGCGATTTGAGCACTTCTGGTTGTTGCTGGGGAATTGTGAGCTTTTTGGAGAGCTGTGCAGAAACCCTGGGAAGGGGAGGGGACGCTCTCCTCCTCTTCCTCCTGTGAGAGGCACACCATACTTAGTGTGAATTGAATTGAGGCAGATCCTTGGCCTTGGCCTCATCTGAAGATTGCTGGAAGGACTTGCTAATCACCTAAGAGACCTCTGGTGCAAGCTTAAGCAACTTTTGGTCTCATTTATGGCCCTTGCTACCAAGGACTGGTCAAGAGGATGCAGTAACAGGGGATATTTGCATAGGATATGGAGAGTTTAGGCTAGTTGTAATATCTGTTAATGCTGATTTATTATGCTAATGATGGTCATGTAATGTTAGATTGTTGTTATCCCTCCCTGTCCCTCTCGGCCTCTTTGACATTCCCTTATGTCTGTTCTTAATCAAAGCTCTTGCAAGGGTAGGGTGGTTTTATTTGTATCTAGTGTTCAGGCCTCATGCAAGCAGTCTATCTGAAGTGCTCTTGGGTTGATGGGAATGCTAAAGAGAAGCACAAGGCTTCATTAATTCAGCTCATGCACACTGACCGCCAAGTTAATGCAGCTATCATTCTGGAGTAGGGAGCTGGTCTCATGTGGGGCTAACTCATGGTTAATGCATTCCTCTGGAGTGTTTAACCTCACATTGGGGGCAGAAGTGCAAAGCAGTGACATGGCCATCTTTTGGCCTTAACAGGCCCAGCCAGGCCCCAGAAGGCCCGGGTTGAAAAGCCAGTGCAACATTATTCCTATGACGTTTGGCATTTACTTAGCATGACAAGAGCCAAGGTACAGGGGGACTGATTTCCTGGGTGGCCCCTGGTCTCCTGTGTCTTCGAGCCATTCAGTGACTGTACTCAGGCCTATGTCATGAATCCTAAAAAAAAGTTCCACATCTTCCACCCATGCGTAGACCTGTTATAGCAGGAAAGTAGTCATGGTTATCGGAGATGAACAAGATGGATGGTAGTTGTGTACCTGGCTGGTACACTAGCCTACAGGCCTTTGCAAAACTAACTAATGGACATCTAAGATTAATGGCAGTTCTCACACCTTATATATTGAATTTAAGGGGTATTTTAGCATCTTTTAGTGATGCTGCTGTGTATTGCAACAGGCTGGGAGATCATTTCCTGTGGGCATTCCTGAAGTCAGGCAGACCTATGACATCATGCATATCCATGGTACCTGAGACCACAGCGGTTATCTTGGCCAGTGCCACTCTGATTTAATAGGCTCTGTGTAACAAAGAGAGCAGACATTCTCTGACACAGAGCTGGAGCATGAAGTTTGGCTCTGTACTGAATAGCTGTGGCTTCCCAGTCTCTGTGCATATTGCAGGAAGAATGTTAATGGATGCACTGCTAGGACGCAAATTTGGCAAAAATGCGAAGGAGGAAATTGGTTTTCTAATCAGACTCTGACTCGGAGCACAATTCATCCACTCTCTCTTTGGCTGTAAGTGCATTTTAAAACGGTGCTGTGGATTCCAGTGCATTAGCCCTTGATTCTCAGTAGTGGCAGTGGCTGGAGAAAAGGAGAGACTGAACCCAGGTGCTGTTGACACACTGTAATTAATGAAGTTTCAGGGTTTGCCTCACTGAGAGAAAGCAGCAAATGTGTTAAGGTAATGTTCTGTAGGAGGCTTCATGCAGGGCTTGAGTAATTTCTCTCCTCTAGTTTAAAATTCATGTCTCCTACTGTTTTATCATCTGATTACAATATGCCATGAAATCACTGGGTTTGGTATATCGCCTCTGATGGCAGAAAGTCACAAAATGTCTCTTTTTTTCATGTTTGGATAACATCCCTAGTGCACCTTCTTCCCACACACTTAAAGACTGCTATAATGGATGAATAGCTCTTTGACACCTTTGCTGTGCTGGTTCAAGTGTGTTTAATTGCACAGGGGTTTTATAAGGATCTTGATCTTCTAACACTTCTCTCTCTTTCCTTTCCCTTTTTTGACGCAGGAGCAGCTCAGTATCCAGGTATGCCCTACCTTTTACCTCTGTCTGTTCCTTTGTCTGTATGTCCATTTGTGTCCTGCCTGTCTTGTTTCATGTATGTGCCATTCCTAAAACCACCATTTTCCTAAAACCTCCTCAAGTCTTTACAGCTAGCATCCTGGCATAACCAAAACCATCTTCCCTTTCTTCAGTTTATAATTCATTCATTCTTCTTCTGCTGCTGCTGTTGCTTCCTCCTCAGCCTCCAGCAGTGCAGCTGCTCGTTGGTTTGCTCCATTTTTCACATCTGCCTACTGTTCTAACTCAGTTTCTCACCTTACAGGTCTAAGTTTAGCCCTCATGCCCCCCCTGCTGTTTCATCCATTAATGTTCTTCATTTGTACAGCATACATTAACATTTGTTATTTAAAGGTACCATTGGGATATTTTTAAGAGCTGAATTATGTGCCAAGCATGTGCAAATTTAGCATGCTTAGTATAATCCGTGATCACTGAAATAACCTGCCATAACAGCTATTGTAAAATGTGTTTGGTTTGTTTCACACAAGGTGATTAAAGGCCTCAGCATGTAAGTGGAGATGTAGCCTAGCTTCCACAAACAGTAAGACATAAAAGGTCCCACTATCATGCTAATACCATGCCACCTGCATCTCATTTGTCTTTTACTTTTCTCTTTGTAAATCTAGAACAAAATAAGCAGTTCTTTCTCTTCCTCATGTTTTATCATTTGTTTGTGTACTTCCAGCAACTCGCCATAGATTATACTGTTCTTCTTCCTAGACTTCTTCCTGTAGTCAAGGAAGTTGTCCTGAAATTTTAATAGCACCACCTACAGTACTGGAATTCTGGTATGCGATGGTCAATGCAGAACCACAGAGAGTATGCAAGCTTGAAAGCTCTCAAAAATGGATTTGTCTTCACGCAACCCTCGCAGATGTCTTCTGTGCAAGAAGCATGCTGAGCGCTTAAGTTCTTTGCTCAAATGCACAATGCTGCTGCATAGGCTCCTGAAAGCTTACGTTGCTCTACTGTGCTGGAAATCTACATCTATTAAAACCTGTTCTTAAAATGTCCTTTAAAGAAAAGGACTTTAATGTAGGACTTCACCAATGTCTTAAATGTTGTCTATAATGTTCTTGTCCTGTGAGGCCCCCAAAGAGGGAGCTAAGTGAATTTCTGGTAATATCATTTGTACTTTAATGAGGGGCAAGTAAAAGTTAATGAAATTTTGAAAGGATTGAGAGCTTCTCCTTCAGTCATTAATTTTGTGAGGGGGTCAAAAAAGAAACTGATTAAAGCTCATACCGTGCTACCGGTATGTAGTCAACACTGTTCAGACGCCACTCTAATGCTAAAGCTCCGATCAAACAAAGCAAATGAGCAAATACCAAAATATTAGCAATATTGTATCGTCTTAGAGGCAGTTGGCTATAATCCTTTGTCATACTCTTTACTGATAATCCCTGATTAAGACCTACACTAAAACATCAAAACGTCATCATGTTACCAAGCACACTCAGTTCCTCACTTTATTTTACTGTATTGCCCTGGCTAAAGCTGGTACAACACAGCTAGCTGTGCTGTTTCTATTAGCATCAAAAGATTTAAACCCATCTAAATCATCGGTCTGCACATTACCACCAAAGACAGCAGATGGAACTTGATATATACAAATCAATAAAGCAAGCAACACACCAGGCAGCAGGACAGATTTATTCTTCTGATGTACTCAGTATTCTAATGACAGAAGAAAGTGGCATACACTAACAAACTGCCCCTTCCTAGATAGGCTGATATCTCTAGAAGAACTGAAAAGCAGCAGCTACCAACAGAATAAGGTTACTACAGTGTCGCAGTTTCATGGGTAGTCACAGTGTATGATCGGACAGTTACCTGACTTTTGACTTTCAAAATACTGATAGAAATGCATTTCTGTCTATTACTGTATATTTTTTTTTTACCCAAACAAG
>CM074959.1:7721430-7734951 GCA_037577455.1 Pangasius macronema | reverse complement strand
GGCCACGACTGCCCCCAAACTGTGTAAACTGTGTAAACTTCCTGCCTCAGGTACCTTTTTATGAAAGCACAATTTTCGGATATATCTATATTGGTTTGACCAAAACTGTTAAATAATTTGAATCGAGAGTTTGAGGCGAAGAGGAAGGCCAAAGAGGAGGTATATGGAGGTAATAAATGAGGATATGAAGCTTGGTGCAAGTGTTGAGGNAGGTGGAGAGTGATGATTCGCTGTGGCGACCCCTGAAGGGAAAAGCCGAAAGAAGAAGAAGAAGAAGAAGAAGAATTTGAATCGAGAGTTTACTGATATACAGCATAAACATGGTAACTTGCACAGAGAGGTTTATAATAATTCAAGCAATAATTCTGGTTTTAAATTAGTAGCCAGCAGGTTTGTATTTTTTATTATTATTATTATTATTGTAATTGTTGTTGTTGATGTTGTTGCAGTTATTATGATTATTATGATCATTATTGTTGTTCTTGTTATTTCTGTGTATCTCAGTGTTGTTATAGTTGTTATTTAATTATTACAGTATTAAGCCTAATTGGTCACTTTAATTGAATGGCTTTAATCCTAATGGCTTTAACCTAAAAAAAACCCAAGTGTAAATTACTTCAACTCAAGTCTACCTGCAATATGGCTTTAAAAAATTGTTTACGTGATGCAGAAGGTTTTGCATTTACATTTTAATGCGGTGCAACTGTGGGCGGAAAGTTCAGGAACAAAAAGCTGTCGTGACTCCAGTAAATAAATCTGGAAGTACATATTTGCCTAATATGCATAATTAATCTGTGCTGTGATCATAAGGGGGTCTGCTGCGAGTTTTTTCTGTGTTCCTAGAAAGAGTCCCATGGGTGCAAAGAGTTTAAGAACCGTAGGTTTTATTGCATTTATTGCTTTTAGTTGTTGGCTCTGAGCGTGTAGCTGCTGAGAGTTTGACAGTATTAGCCATGTAGCTCGCTGATATAATAACGCTGCAAGATTTTCAACAGGAGATTTTCAAACCACCACCACAACAACATCATATTCCATTCCAGCAGCATTTTGCTGTTCGGACTGAACCAGTGTTGCTGAACACACATTTACACACACGTTTTTTTCTTTTTTTAACTATCCTTGTGAAGACCTTCCATTAACATTCTTATTAATGCAGGTAATCAGGGCTATCCCTGCACCTAAACCTTACCTTAATCATACTTTTTATTAAAGTTTTCCTTGTGGGGACCAGCCAGGTGTCAGATATTACTCTACTTGAGGGGATATTTGAACATGATAATGCTGTCCATGCTAATGTTACTAACACTAACGCTGTTGCTTACACTAAGCTTAGCCTCAGTAACCAAAATGAACATATCTTTCAGTTTTTCAAAAAGAAGCAGTAAGAACACATTCATTTTTGTCAGGTCTAGGTAATGATGAGGACTTTTGATACTATCCTAGCTAAAATATGTACACGCGTACACACACACACACACACACACACACAGAGAAAGATCAAGGTATACAATAATATCCACTTCTTTAAGATGTTAAGTTTTGTTTTTTCACCCATAACCCTCTCTCTCTTTCTCTCTCTCTCACACTGTCTCTCTCTCTCTCTCTCTCTCTCCTCAGCCTTGAAGGACTCTCGCTTTCAGCTGGTCAACTTCTCAGACAATGAGCTGCGCGTGGCTCTGTCCAACGTGTCTCTCTCGGATGAGGGCAGATACGTGTGTCAGCTCTACACGGACCCTCCGCAGGAGGCCTACGCCGACATCACTGTGCTGAGTACGAGCCAAACACACATACACAAACTCTGCCATCCATCCTGCTGGAAACAAACAGGCAGCAACACACCTCTGTCCCTGAACATGTCCTTGTCTTGTTCATTTTAACAGCCCGAGGCTCAGGGCGCGGCAGTAATGAAGCAGCATCACATGCTGTAGAGCTTCATCATGTTTTTTATCAGAGCAGTGTTTATGAGCTGTCATAGCTGAGGACGTTCAACACATATTTGCTATCTATCCTAACTGGAGACCTCTGAGACTTAGCCTGCGTCTGAAGCATTAGTTACAGCGCAAAGTAGCGCTCTTATGCCACAAACACTTCTACACACTGGTGCTATGTGGAAGGGGCTTTTGGAAAACTCTCTATAGTCTGCATACAGCTGCAAAGTCTGACAGAGGCTTTCAAAACCGTTACAAGATTCACATACAGGAGCACATCTGCCCCGCGTCCTCGGGTGCGTCTGTGGAAATGACGCTGATCGGATTATTGATAAAGCAGTTTTGACAGTGTCACTAGTTATTTGAGTAATTATGGGGAGGTTCAGCTTCAGCATGTGGGAACGCATGGCGCAGTAAGCATGTTTTGGTTTTTATGATTAGAGTCAGTCATTATCAGGGAGCAAAAAGTAAAGCGAAATGTAACTATAAGTGAGAGTTGCTAAGTGTCCACTGTATACAACGCTGTACAATTCTCGATTCTCATCCATCACAAGGTGTTGATTCATTTTCCCCAACAGCAGCTGCCAGTTTTCAGGTAACATGTTAAATGATAGGCTTGTGCCTGTTTTAATCATTTATTCTTCCAAAGTAACATCTTGCATAGGGATTTGTAGGGTGGACCCTAATACTAACAATAAACTGATTTAAAAAAAAATTGAATTCAAGACAATGAAAAAAAGGCTAGTGAGACTCCTTTTTGTGTAAACATAACTTTTTTTTTCGGATGCTCCACAGTTGTAGACTACATCTCTTGGGATTCTCAGCCCACAACCTCACTCGCACTCACCTGATCACGCAAGCAGCTACTCCAAAGCTACAGCGAAGGCAAAAGGGTGTGAAAGCACCCTAACTCTTCACAAAAGTTAGCTAGCTTGTATTTAGCTTGTATTTAGCTTGCTATTTAGCTTACCATTTCAAAGAATAACTAGCAAGTTAAATATATACCAGGTTTAAATATACCTATCTGGCTAGCATTACAGGGTGGAGTGTGGTATAAACATAGTTAGATAGCTTGTACGTCTTAACCGAGAGGTTATTTTTGTAGTAGCTAAACATTACTTTCATAAGCTAACTAGCTCAGCTTGGATGGGTCTCAGTCACAACTGGACTATGACAAAACTCTATAACATACACTACATTTATACTACGTAAATCATAGAACCTTAAAGTTCACTAATCTTAACGTTTGGTAAATATAGCATTCTTGTGTGTATTTGATTTGCTTGTCATGGATGATTGATGGTTCGACCCTGTAACCCCCTTCATCTGTGTTTGCTCCTTCCAGTCCCACCAGGAAACCCAATCATCGAGTCACGTGAGGAAATTGTAAGCGAGGGCAACGAGACGGAGATGACCTGCATAGCTATGGGCAGCAAACCAGCCGCCACCATCAGATGGATGAAGGGAGACAAAGAGCTGCAAGGTGGGTTATTTCACATGTATCCTGGGCATAAAACACAGCTCAGTACCTTTTTTTATACAGTTTTATAACACCTTAGAACAGAATTGACAGTTATGACATGCTTATTCCGTCTGACTGATTTACTGTTTTGTGCTCTTTGGATGTAGGTGCTGTTCTAACACTTTTTTCCCACCTGTACTCTGTGCAGCGATATGCATAACTCATTTGAACCTAGTGCAGCTTTGTGCAGGAGCACCAGTGAGACCAAATGAAAGACAGCACCTGAGACGCAAGGCTGTCTAGACACGCACACATTGCCTATTACAGTGCAGGGGAGAGCAGCAGCTCACAGAACTACAAAATTCTCAGTATACCTCAGTCCTGACTTTATTTCAATCCTGATTTCACCTCAGCCCTGACTTTACCTTAGACCTGACTTTACCTTAGACCTGACTTTACCTCAGTCTCAAGTTTACCTCATGACATTACCCTAGTTCTGACTGTACCTCAAACCTAAGCACACCCAACTTTATCTCAGACCTGACTTTACATTCAGTGTGACTTAATCTCAGTCCTGACTTTACCGCAGACCTGACTTCATATCTGATATATATTTGATATACATTATTATTACCAAAAGTATTCGCTCACCCATCCAAATGANNCCTCGCTCCTAAATATTCCACAGTCAACTGTCAGCTTTATCATAACAAAATGGAAGAGTTTGGGAACAACAGCAACTGGTAGGCCACGTAAACTGACGGAGAGGGGTCAGCGGATGCTGAAGCGCATAGTGCAAAGATGGTCCTTCCATCGATCAATCCATCAAGAGATGTTAGTCAGAAGCCTGTCAGTGCTATAACTATTTAAGAGAGCAACATTCCACCTTAAAAATAAACCTTGAAAGGTTTTAAGGAGGTTTATTTCCTCCTTACCACCCCCAGTTCTCTATAGAATCTTTATTTAAAAAAGCATCATGTTTATAAATTTGGTTTTGTTATAGCATATTCAGGGGAAACATTAGCAATGCTTTATCCATGGGATGTAAATGTAGTCAGCTGGGCCCTAGAGCCTACCTGCTCGTTTTCCCTTCACCATGCATGACGATCAGAGAGATCAGTGTCAGGGATGTACATCTTATTAGAGATGTGTATGACTGTTCATGCACTCTTTTAGAGACAAGAATGAACAGCGAGATGGGAAATGAGCAAGAAAAAATAATGGAGTAAGGAAGCAACACGAGCAGCCTAGCGCTGGCACTGGCTGTCTGGAAATTGCTTTTGGCCTTGGCGCCTTGCGGATTTATTTTTAATTAAATGTTCTCATCATTCAGCCTAATTACCTTCAGGATAATCAGGCTTTTTTAAATATCATTTAAAGGTTACACCCATCCAGCCCTGGAATGTAAACTCAGCTGTCCCACCATGCAAAGCTCTGGACTCACATACACACACACAGACACACACACACACACACACACACACACACACACACACACACACACATCTCTCAGTCCTGTTTTTTTGCTGCTTTTAATATTTCTCATTTGCACCTGGCACACGCAATGATATGCCTGGTGCCCAGTAAGATGAGCTAAATGAAAGGTAAGGGACAATGGACTCTGAAAAAAAAAATTCAGAGTTATTAATCTCCTGCTGCCAGATGAGAGACAGAGGCAGGATGGGTGATGGCCAGCGGGAGGCTAGACAGTCATTAGCCTGCTGTCTACACCCAGAAATATAACCTACCATTTCAGTTAACCTGCCAACAAGCTAAAATGCACTAAATGGATAAGAAATGTATTTTTAGAAAGGTGTGCTGCATTTAAAAAAAAAAAAAAAAAAAAAAAAAGGTTCCTCAATGCCACAAGTTCACCCTTAAATCTTCAGCTCATTCTGGCTAACGAGTTAAAATTACAGCGGAGCATCAGGACTGACGGAGGATGAAGGGAGCATGAGCAAGGCCAGGATCTGAGCAGGCTAAGTGCTGAAATCAGTCGGTAGTCTGCTCTCTTTGATGTTCAGCCTACTGTAGCATCAGACCTAATCAGAGCACGCGGTCGCATTTCAAAAATGCCGAGCTGATACTGAGCTGAAAAAAGTTGTGAATGACAGTGATTGACCTGTGATTATATCTCTAGCAGGTGTGATTGGGGCATTGTGGGAGGTTGACATTAGAATGAGGAAAACACAGGCTCTATTAAAGCACTCGTGAAGCACAGTGTGTAATCACAGGCTGGGGATGTTCCTCCCTCTGATTATCCCTCAGGTTGGAAGAATGCTACAGGTAGCCAGCTCGAGGCCAGAAGCGAGCGGAGCCGTCCGCATTACTGTAGGCTTCCACAGCGCTGTCTGCACTCATTTGTTAATGTGGTGTGAAAGGCCTCTCATTAAAAGTGTATGGATATGGATTATTGGTGAGTGTGTTGGCGCTGATTTGCAGATGCAGCTGTGCAGTGATGCTCGTCTCTGTGTGCCAGCTGTCAGACGCAGCTAAGGATCCCAGACTCACCACTTCAAAATAACTGACATCAGCATTCTCTCCTTCTTTCTTTCCTTCTTTCTTTCTTTCTTTCTTTCTTTCTTTATTTCTTTCTTTTCTGTAAATGTTTTTCAACATTTATTATCATTTGTTTGATTGATTGATTGATTGATTGATTGATTGATTGATTGATTGTCTTTTGCTCTGTAATTTCTCAAAACATCTGATTTTATAAATAGATTTTTGTCCATTTCATTTTAAACTTTGTTGCTCTTTGTCATTTATTTGTCCATCTGTTTTTTAAATGTTCTGTTTGTTTACTTTCTTCTATATTAGTTTGTTAATTTACTTGTTATCAAGTAAATGACAAGTAATTTACAAAAAGAAAGAAATGAACAAGGACAAAAAACTTTTGTTGTAATTCATTTGCACACCAGTTTTTTTTTTTCAAAACACGTACTTGTGTTTCTTTCTTTTTTGTATTTCTCTTACTAATTTCTTTATCCTTCTCTTTTTAAAGCTTTTTAGAACAATTGTTTGTTTGTTTGCTTTGGTTGTTTACTTGTTTATTTATGTGGTTGTTTATATCTTTATTTTTGACTTTGTAAGGTTTTTTTGCCTGCCTGTTTTTCTTTCTTTCTTTCTTTCTTTCTTTCTTTCTTTCTTTCTTTCTTTCTTTCTTTCTTTCTTTCTTTGTGTTTGTGATTTGTGTTTAGTCATAGCACAGCACAATAGCTTGTTTGCGTTTTCTTCTTCTCTTTTTGCCCTCCATTCATCTGCCTCATCTCTCTCTCTCTCTCTCTCTCTCTCTCTCTGTGGTTGTAGTTTATACTGTGGCTCAGAGCCCTTAATGTGCTCCTGGTCTAGTGCTGCTATAGACAGAATCCTGCAGAGCCTCTGCACTCGCAAGTACTATATCCGTCTTTCACACACCCAAAACACGTCGTGAGGGTCGGGGACTACCGCGTATCGACCCCAAACAAGTGCCTTTACTTCAGCCCACTCCCCCTCCGCTGGCTTATTAACTCTACACAATGGTGATTTGCTGAGTTGTGTTATGTATCCTTGAGAGGCGCATTTAGTCTCCTTGTGCATTGTTTATGCTGTTGTTAACTTAGCTGAATAAATTCAGGGAGGCAGAGCGACTAGCACTGCCAGACTGCTGCTGTTTTTCCAGTTAAAAAGATGAATACATACACCGTTGATCTACTGAAAGGAGAGCGAGGGAGAGGCGGATGAAAGATTCTACACTGAGGTTAAATGCACTGTTCTTTTTTTTTGTGTCACTCTCACAGGAAGGTCCAAAGTGGAGGCCACGTATGACAGAATGTACACTGTAACCAGCTGGGTAAGGCTCACTGTTACAAAGGAGGATGATGGCGTTCCTGTAGTCTGCATTGTGGACCACCCAGCAGTCAAGGACTTTCAAGCTCAGAAATACCTGGAGGTGCAGTGTAAGTAGTGTGCAGTGCTTTCACCAAAAAAAAAAAAAAAGTCTGCCTTAAAAAACACTTTTAGTGAACACACTACTTGCTGGTGCACATTAATGGTCAATCTAAAAATGGCTTTTCAAACTAAGTTAGAACTGGAAAGTAAGTTTTAATGTAATTTTAGAGTAATTGTGAAACCCCCAAAACTGAGTGGGGTTATGCAGTCGATAAGCAAAACGTCTGATGTCTGACATTTTAGCTTTATGAACTACGAGGCTGCTGTAGCTACACTGTATTTGTCAAAAGTATGTGGACACTTGACCATCACACCCATATGTGCTTCTTCCCCAAACTGTTGCCACAAAGTTGCCACACAGTTGGATAGCATTACAATTTCCCTTGTTCCAGCATGATAATACTCCTGTGGACAAAGCAAGGTTCATGAAGACATGGTTTGCCAAGGTTGGAGTGCAAGAACTTGAGTGACCTTCACAGAGCCCTGACCTCAACCCCAGCCCTCCTCACTTGACACCAGTGCCTGATCTCACTAATGTTCCTGTGGCTGAATGAACACAAATCCCCACAGCCATGCTGGAAAGCCTTCCCAGAACAGAGGACGTTATTATAACAACAAAGGGGGATTAAATCTGGGTTGAGATATTCAAAAATCTCAAGTGTTATGGTCAGGTGTCCACAACTTTTGGCCAGATAGTGCATCAAGTATCAAGTCTGTATCACCCAAAACCTTTTCCATAAGGTCTTTTCAGTATTCACTAAATGGAACTATTTACTCTGTGCAAGGTGGTGCCAAGATTTACAGTAAATTTACAGTTTTTATTTTCTTGCTGTGGTGACAGAGGAGACATTTGAAAACCAAGCTTTTCGGCTTTTTCAGGGGAAAGGATGTGGAACGTGAAAGATGTGAGTTTATTTCTGGTAGCGATTATTTTTACTTTTGCACCAATTCACAAACCTCAGTACAAACAAGAAGGCACGGCAGTGGAGGAGCTGCGTATTATTAAGTGTTATTAAGTGGTACACCATTTGCCTTGCTGTTTTCTTGCTGGTGCTTGGTGCACATTTGGGGAATAAAAGTACTATGCTCTGGGGTTTTGTGGTAAAGGTTTGTTTTTATTGCACTGCCTGCTAGGATTTCCTTGTGAGCTGTTTTGGCACTTCTAGGTATTTACCAGTTTAAGTGGAACTATGTAAATATCCACACAATTTCCTGCTTTCAAATTTTGGGAGGCTGGAATGACACCAGATTTGACTAAAGCAAAGTGATTCTGGTTGTCCAAGATGGCTGTTCGATAACATCACGGTGTTTAGCTTGCAGCATGTAGTCGACAAGTAAAAATATCTAATGACTTTCACTATGTCACAGCATTTGGTGTAAAGGCAATGAGCAATCGACGTAATCGAACAGTGCAAATCTGAAGAAGCTATCATGAGACACCAAACATATCTTCTCTGACTACATTTGAGGTTGGTGGTGTGTAATTGTGTTAATTTGAGTTTCTCTTGAACTCTGGAGGATTCCTACCAGAGAAAATGCCTCGTCAGGGAAGGGAATGTTCTGCTTGGGGTTTTTTTTTGCTCTTTTTCTCTCTAATTTTAATAATGGTGTTGTCTGCATTTTTTTCTCCATACCCACTTTAGATCAGTCCCAGCACTGAGTGAGTGCCAAAAGATTAAGCAGGCCTCCACGCTTCAGTAACGAAGCACTGACACTGTCTCACACTGCTGGTTCGTACTTGCCTCCAGTGGCCTTGTGCTTCTGCGCTAGTGGTGAGAGGTACACTGGTGGAAATGTGTCAGCTGCTTTGTTGGGTTCCTGATTAAGTGTCTTCACGTAGTCTTCATGATCAGAGTAGCTTCGAGAATATCGTGGTAATTGGCAGCGAAACGGTGTAGAGATGTTCAGCCACATTTTGACTGTGTTTAAGGGTTCATTATAACCTCTAAGCTGTATTCTAAAAAGTAGAGTTACTCTTAGGGGTTCTTTATTTCCTGAAGAGGTTCTTCTTACTGTTTCTGCAAGGAAAGCACTCTTTATTATGGGTAATAGATAGAACCTTTAAAGCGGGTGGTAGCTGGATTTTTCTTAGATAGCATTACTGCCCGAAAGTTTGGAAAATACAGAATTGCTTGCCCATATCACCCTGCCATGTTCCTCACTGTTGCTGATTTTTTCCCCAGAGGTTTGTTTGTTTTCATCGCATGCCAAGCCAGGACTAGCACTTCCCACTACACCTTCCATTGAGCACTGACTGAAAATCAGTGCTTGTACCTGACCTTTCTCTGGCACAGACAAGCCCAGATCATCATCCAGGCAGCTGCCCTTTGGCTTGCCTGGGCTTAAAGCAGGAAAAATGAACCCATTCCCTCCATGGAGTTTAAACACTACCCTTTCTCTCTGCTCTGAATTCTGGCTCCTGCAACAGTGAAATAATCAGCAAGAAAAATCTATGAGAGTGGGCAGCATCAGTGGAGAGTTTATTTACAGAATAGTAAAATATATTGCTGTGGATATTAAATAAGCCCGGAAATATTGATGGCTATGCTTTGCCACAGTTTCACTCTGTCCCCCCCTCACTCCCCCCAACAGCATGAGAGAAATGAAGTTTGGCAACTTGAGGGAAATGCCAGTGGTGCTGAAGAGAGCTCCGGCAAATGGTTGTGTTATTAAAATGAGGCTGACCTTTTCGTTTAGTGCCCTCCAGTCATTGTGTGCGAGCTGATCCAAAAGCTAGCAGCAGAGCTCTTAGCCAGTCTCTGCACCTGAACACCCAGGAGAGGAAGCTCCTCAGAGGAATTGATACAGGGGTGCCTTCAAAGCTGGAAGCATTCGCTCGGTGCCTTTCATGCTAAGAGCTTAAAGATAAGAGAGAGAGGAATGGGGAGCATCTCCACTGCACTGCCAGAGACAAACAGGTGGATATTCCTCTTTAACCACAGCTTCAGAGCAGGCCGCTCTCCACAGCCCTGGCTTTCCATCACCAGGAGGGCAGCCTCACCACTGTCAGCATGTAATTTGGACAGATGGACAGCGAGCAACAGATCACTTTTTTGTTAGCCACAAAGGTCATAATGGAAAAAATGTTTGGGTGGCCAGAAGAACTGACACATTTGATTATGATAAAGAGCTTTCAGATAAGTAAGAACAAAACACAACAGGCATGCTGTTATATCTTTTATTAGTCACGGCCACACCATAACTCACAACTAATAAAAGGTTATTGTCGTGTAGGACTTCACAAAATAAGGTGTTATACCATGGCAGTCTGCCAGCTATTGCATTAGATTAGATTCGATTCAACTTTATTGTCATTACACATGTATAAATACAGAGTAACGAAATGCAGTCTAGCATCTAATTACGTTTTTAAGTCAGTAATGATTGACACGTCATGCTTTTTTTATCCATTTATAGTTACATTTGATGTCGTGGAACATTCTCAAAGTTTATGTGATAAGTTACAGCAGCTATAAATAGTCGTTCCCTCGCCAGTCTCTCTTTCTTGTTAATAAGACAAAAAAAAAAAAACAAAAAAACAATGCAAGTTGTCACATTGCCAAGAAACTGGAAAGCACAAAGTCATCTGTCATCGGAAGACTCTCCCATGTTGGACATCTTACTGACAGTTATAAAGCACTGACATTAGAGACTCCTTCCATAAATGTTAAATAAACATCTCTTTACAGAATATAATAGATTCTACGTTTTTAAAATTGTGATTTGAATTACCATTAGAGTAATTAATCAACAAAAAATTCATCAACACCCTTTGACCAGTCATGTTTGAAAATTCAACAGCTCTGTGGAATAAGAGAGGAATAAAATGTGCACCCTGTCACACTTAACACACATTGGATTGACTGTTGTCACGACAATCTACATTACTCTGATGCAGTCTTTCCAACAAGTGTTTGTTGACTTTGGCAGAGATGTAACTCTCAAAGTCATACACTACTGATCTGTTATATCATACACCATTTGATCTGTTAAGACCTCCAGATTTCCCAGCTTGTGTCAACTCAAGCTGGAGCTAAATTCTTTCTATTTGGGTGTCTCTCAACAACAACACTTTGTGTCTTCATGCTAATTCGCAATGCACGCTGTGAAATCTGGCCAATTTACATTATTAACCTGCTGTTACAAATACCAGCATTCTTTCCTAGGAACGCACTGCTTAGCACACATGAAATGGCCCATAATTGTATCAATGTCATTACAGTTTTTACATTGTAATCTACCACTGTGCTGCTGTGCATACAGCTGGGCACACAATGCACCATAGCACAGACATGCCACTTCCAGCTCCATTATGGAGAGAATATTAGATTTGGAGCCCTTCGAGAAACTGCAGGCCTGGAAGCAGGCCAGCCTATGGAATGCAGTACGTATCAGCCATTACAATGAGCCATTGCAAGAGCCTGACTACCTGCAAAGACTTCGTGTTTTTTCAAGGTGAGACTATGCTGCCCAGTCTGAACCAGCTGTATGGCTGTATCCATTATCTCCACTGTATGGGCAAAGATAATGGAGGTGTTAATGATGCCAAGAGTGGTGGTGAGCCCCATTAACAAAACCCACCATTATCCAAGCTGTTTTATTTATTATTGAGTTCTTATAGTTCTTATAGTTATCTTGATGGACACAAATGGGTTTTATATAAACCTCAGTAACTCAAAAACAAGTAGCCAATAAAAAATGGCAACTTGGACCTACCATGCTATGTCAGTGGAAAGGTCAAGACTGAAAAAAGCTCTTTGTCTTGGAGTCCAAGAGAGCAAAATTGGCCGTGACATCTGGGTGGGAGGGATGGCGTACTTTCTCTCCCCCATCAATCACAAGGACACTAGCCAATCATGGGACTCTGTGACCTAATGTAAGTGGAAAAACGCGGATGTTGCTTTCCTCTGAGTGTGTTACTCTGCCCTCTGATGCAACATGCTGAGCAATTCGTAAAGATCCGCAGTTTGTAAAGATGCTGCTTTCATGATTCTTGGAGGAAAAACATGTTATTCTGGCTCTCCCTGGTTGGTAGCTTTCGAATGATGGGGAGAGCTGGCTGGTGGGTAAGAATTGGCCAAGACCAAATTGGGGAGAAAATTGAGGGGAAGAGTCAAGTTCTTTGTAATAATTAGCCAGAATATTATTTTACAATTGAATGAGTTTTAAGTTTTGAATGGTTGAATCATGTTCATAAAATATATCGGTGCTGAGAGGGATATTTTGGAAGGGGTCCCTGGCTGCAAAATTTATGAGAACCACTGCCTTGTTATATAATACAATGATTTCATTGAAAAGGCTTATGACTGGAACTTTTTTCTAAGACAAAGTTAGAATGAAATGCGACTTTATTAGTCACGCCTACCTTGCATTGCCCTTTTTTTTCAGATCCACCCATCATATTGGTTCACTTGTTGGGTGTACAAGGTCATGTTCAAGTTCAAGTTTATTTATCATATGCTTTAAAACACCTCCACGTTTGGCTTTGTCAGTGGCCTGTGCCATTCTGTGGAGAACATATCCCTGTGGTTGCATGACCGAATCATGGATTTTAGGGCTTTGCCAGGTTTCGGTGAAGCAAAGCACATTGCACTATCTGACCTCTCATTGTCTCATATACGTTATTTCGTCGAGCAGGTAGAATAACAGGTAGCTGACTTACAATCTGTCGTCTTACGATCCCTCAGCGGGATGGTCTTAATCCTAATCTCACTAGCACTTCACCACGCCTTCCCTGTTTCCTGTAGCATTGACGTCGGTGATGTGGTGTCGGGAATGTGTGTGTTTTTTTTTTTGAGGGAATCAGTGTTGAAAATGGTAGATCTTATGTGAATGAGGGTTTGACAATCATACACAATCATAGCCAGAACATATTGGATGCAAAACAGCACACAAAACGTGATTACAAACATAAGCCTGAGATGTCGCCATGCTTCAGCCATCATGGAGCCAGTAGATTAACTAATGTACCTAACATCAGAAGATCACGATCAGTCAATCAGTTGCTAATTGTTGAGAACCCCTAGAGAAACCTAAGAACCTAAATAATCATTGAGGAAGTAATTCTTTCCCAATAGAGTATGTATGGATTTATTTCCAATACATTTGGAAAAAAAATATATTGGTATAAGTATATTGGTAGGAGAATGTTGGACATGGAGCTGCCAGGCAGGAGGCGAAGAGGAAGGCCAAAGAGGAGGTATA
>CM074959.1:7702045-7721396 GCA_037577455.1 Pangasius macronema | reverse complement strand
AAAAAGTCTAAAACACAGTGTTCCTGAGCTGCTGTGAGTGGCCCTGACAATCCTGCATTAATAAGGATTTCGATTGCACACATCATAAGCAAGCTCATATACATCTTATGTTATCGTACCTGAAAGTAGTACAGCCTAAGACCCACTCTCCCAGATTTCCTGTATGGTATGTCAGTACACTAATGGTGCCTGTACAATTTACATACCCTGTTTAGTGTGCAGATTGCCTTGAATTTTGATGATTTACTGAGCATGTAGCCCTCAGGTTAATCCGCATGGAAAGGTACGCAGCATAACCCATGTTACCAAATGATCTTTTGCAAGTAGCTTGCAATGCCCTTACATGTCCTTTTTGAAAAGGTTCTAAGTAAAGATAGAACAATCGAATGCAAAGTGTGTGCAAAGCTACTTTAAGGGATCTGGAAATATAACATTTATTCTTTTGATTTATTGGTTTATGAATTATTTATTCATAATTCCAGGTATATTATTACAGTTTTCCAGTTGTGTAACATAGTAAATGCTAAAGTGTCCAGTCTTTGGACTGGTGTGCAGGAACAGACATACAGATTATTACTGTTGTTATTATTATTATTATTATGACTTTATTTATTTTTATTTTTTATAAATATATATTATTGTTATCCTAGACCTCAGTTCCCAGCTGGGGGGCTTTTACTTTGTCCCTGGCTAACTACTGTTAGCTAGGTATTTTTCTGCTTAATGAAAGGCCTGGAACACTTTCTTCTTTCCCTCTTTCCCTTATGTTCTCTCCCCATGCTGTCATTAGCACTCTGTGTAAACACAGAGGCTGCTTTTTTCCTTTTTACCACCCCAGGTCCTCCATCCCCATGTAAGCACTACCTGCTAAAATGGATCAGTAGGGGGGCTTATTAGCGTTTATCTAAAAGAAAGCAGATGTAGATGTAGCAGCACCATACTTGTCGAACTACACTCTGCCAAAGCCTAATAATGCCTTTATTAGCATCATGTGTAAGCTGGCTAATTTGTGTCATGTCAACTTTGGCAGACGGATATTTGGACATTTCACACTGGTAGATGGATTAAGCAGACTGAAACATTCTTTGACGGCTGAACGAGATGTTATTCAGAGCTCACACAGTGAATGACCATTCTGCATGACTGTCCCCTGGCCGTATTCATGGCCTCATATCCATAATGTCATTGTGCGAGAGTGTATCAGTGCATGTCAAACGTCATTGTGAATGTCAGTGCTCCTGTAGCCTGATACAGAAGCAGCAGGAAACCTAATCCCAGTAGAATTGGGGGAAAAAGCAAGCCAGGCGAGGGAAGGATGTATGTTTCATGCTGAATGCAGTGACCATGACAGAAGCCTGGCTAATGCAAGGCCTGCAGTGGCCACAGACTCTAATGGATCAGGAAGAGGACAGTAGCGATGGAGCGTATAGGTCAACACTGTGTGTGTAGGGGGTTGCGGTGTGTTATTGCAACCTAGGTGGGCATACTGTGAGAATTGCATTCATTACTTCTGTTGTTGTCGTATCCACCATGGCAACCAAAGCAGGTCTTGAAATCAGGTATTAAGCAGTAAATAAACCCCAGCTGGGCAATTTTCAGCTGGAAATGGAAAATAAGTATTGAACGTATGGCTGTTTGAAGATTCACGTTTTTCTTCCCGGCAGATAAACCAGAGGTGAAGATTGTCGTGGAGTTTCCTCAAGGACTAACCAGAGAGGGGGAAAACCTGGAGCTGACGTGCAAGACCAAAGGCAAACCAGAGTGAGAGGGTTTCCATTCTTCTTCAATAAATCCCACAAATCCCAATGACATACTATAGATTTCAAGGTAGATATGTAGGTTTCGGATATAGTGGTATGATACTGAATGGAATGATATGGTATGGTATGATAAAAAAGTAAGAAATAAAACATGACAGGGTGTGCTGTTATAGGAAAATACTCAACGACTGGGTCATGTGATAGCTCAGTGGTTAGGACATTGGGCTACTGATCGGAAGGTCATGAGTTTGATCCCCAGCACCGCCAAGCTGCCACTGCTGGGCACTTGAGCAAGGCCCTTAACCCTCAACTGCTCAGTTGTATAAATAAGATAAAAATGTAAGTCGCTCTGGATAAGGGCATCTGCCAAATGCCATAAATGTAAAAAACGTAAATGATGCAGCCTAACTTGAAGCAGAATTACAGTTATCTGCTGAAGGTAATTATTTTCCTATAACACCATGCCTCAGTGTTTTATTCCACTCAGGAATTTGCAAATGATTATAATTTTTAATTTATTCATAAATGACAAGTCATGCTTTTTTACCCACTTATTTTAATGTTTTGGAAAATAGTGGCTATAAACAGTCTATCCCTCTCCAGCATTTTGTTTTTTTACGTTAATAAGCCAGATGAATTGCTGTAGCTTATGTAAGTGCTGCCACTGGAGACTTCTTCCATAAAGGTTAAATAAACATCTCTTTTTTAATTCATTCATTAATAGGTCTAGGTTATGTAGATCATCCAGTGAGTTGTCACTATCGAAACTATTACATATTAGCATGAGTACAAACCTTTCATTTGAACTCGTGCCAGAGAGCTGCTGTTACAGAAAATCTGACCTGTCAGATTTGAGAATTCAGTGTTGTGGTTATTATTTGTTGTGCCAATGTTAAAAGGTAGCATCTCCAGCATCACTGGCAGGAGGGAATTAATACATCCTTTCCAGACATATCATATCGAATGCAAAAGGAGAAACGCAGGCCGAATCAGGCTGCACATGTTGCCATCTGGTAATTGTATGGTAATCAGTTCTCAGGAGCCCAAGCTCTGAGCCTAAGTGCGATTTGCATGTGCATACTGAAGAGGCGAGCATGAGCCAAATGATGTCATCAATCACACACTGTGTTTCTTGCTTTCGCGCCATCAAACCCTGCACCATCAAACATTACCTCACACATAGCAGCATCTATAGCGTCTAATTGAAAAACCTGTGGATGACAAGACAATGGGCCAAATGTGTGCAAACACAATGAGAGGTAATTCATATGCAACTCCCCACCACCACCTCCTTCCCTCCAAACTCTTATTGTGCAGGAAGCTCGAGCTCCTCCCGCATTCATTTAATAAGCATGAGACTACAATCAATATGGTGGGGCCGAAAATTAGAAGTCATTTTCATTAAAGGCAGGAGAAGAGGCTGCAGTCATTACTGTCATATAATGTTGGGCTTGGTGCTCTGGGGCCATTTGTATTCTGTCTCTACCCCCAGGTTCTCTTCAGCCCCTCTACTGTGCCCCTCACTCTCCCTCTTCTCTTCCTTTCAGTAAAATAAAGAACTTTTTCTAGGTCATTTCTCTTTCTCCATCACAAGATCTCTGTCTGCATCTTTATTCCACGCATGAATTTACTATATATTTATATTTAACCTCAGATTCTGACTCTACTCGTCGTCAGAAGTTTTCTGTGTTATCAAGTCAAGTCAAGNCTAGACTAAGTTGTCCTAGCCACATAAAGTGCATCGTGTGCAACCTAGTGCAAACAGTGCAACACAAAACAGTGCAGCACAGACAGCACGAGACAGTGCAGGACAAGTACTGTACAGGACAAGTTTTTTTTAAAATGTCATTTTGCTATAACCAAAATGCAGAAACATATGCACACACACATACTCACACATTCATTTTATTTATTTCTTCTCAATGTTCCAAATCACAGGAAACCTCCCTCCCCAGAAGCTCCAGGGAAATAACCAGGCTACAGCACCACCAATGAGCCTTATGAGAGCTAAAAAGAAGTTTAGAGGCTTTTAGCGGCTTTAGCTCAGTCGGCCCATCATTGTGAAAATGGGGAAAGGCTGTTTCATGCGCTGTTTACAGTAGCAGTTAGGACAAAAGAACAGGACTCTTAGCAGCACTTGATGCTAATAGACGAGAGAAAAATATCAACCTTTGCTCTTTTTCGGCCCTGTAAGATGCTTACAACGATCCAGCCGGCTTAAGCAGAGTGTATTTTCTGCCCATTTAGTCTGAAAGCCAGTTTGGTTTCTCCTCCTCAGGCCTCAGCAGGTGAACTGGGTGAAGGTGGATGACGATGTGCCCTCTCACGCCGTCATCACCGGCTCGGATCTCTACATCGAGAATCTTAACAAATCCTACAACGGTACTTACCGATGCGTGGCCTCGAACTCAGTGGGAGAATCCTATGACGATTACATCCTCTACGTGTACGGTGAGTTCACAAAGCTTAAGCAATCTTCACCCTTCCTTTCACTCACCCTCACTCACTCTGAATATGAGATCAATAAGTTTGATCTCAATAACGTTTCCTTTTCCTTAGGATATCACACTCTGAACACTCTCCTATCTGAAAACACTTCTGATATCGTTTACAGCACTAAGCCTGTGGAGAAATGACTCACGTCTGGTCTTAGATTGCAATAATCGACTTCTATTTAAAAAGATTTGTGCTGTGCAGAGGGTCTTTAAGTGATGAGCTATAGTAGTATTTACAATGCACAGCTGTGCGAGTAAAAAAGGAAAGAGGCACACTCATTGGGAACCATCTGCACCTCCTCATCATCGACTGCGTTCGTTCACTTTTGCGGTATTTTTATAATAAAACATTATGACGAATCATCAAGGAAAGAGATGTAATAAATAAGCACATACGGCAAATACAAGTGTTGTTTTTTTTCCCACGGCACAATTACAGACGAGGAGCGGCCCTAACAGGAATCAACGGAACTTGTGGTTTTCGTTCTTTTTCTACAAACTCAATATATGACAGTAGAGTTAGAGTTAGTGTCTGAATGCATCATTTCGGTGTGCAACAATGCCAGTTCAGCATGAAAGATGTGCTTAGATGAACATTGTTCATTTATCTGATCGGTTCATATTTGCTGCAGTGAAATTACCGACAAAAAAGGTGCTTAGTTGAGGATTAAAATAAGTACCAGATATACCACAGGATTTTGTCAACAGTTCCAATTTTTAATTGACTAAAGATTGACACGTCGTACTGTTAATCATTTGTTACCTTTAATATTGTGGAATTTATACAAGAAGTCACCATGTTATCATTTATATTACAGCAGCCTTAAACAGTCATTCCCTCACCAGCCTCTCTCTTTTCATTCTCCTGAAGATACAACAACAATAACAGCAACAGAAAAGCTCATCATATAACGGAGAAACCGGAAAGTGCAGCAGTCCTCTGTCCTGAAAACTTACTGACTGTTACGAATAATTTATTTTTTATCCATTTATTGTTAGTGTTTGCCATGTAAGTCCCTGTGAATGAGCCGTTCGTATAAAAACATGAAGATATTAGAATAAGGACATTAATATAAACCTGTGATTTGCTCTGCAGCCGGCACTATTGTCAGAGTTGCTGTTATAGAAAATTAATCAATACCTTCTGACCAATTTGAGAATTCAACAGAGCTGCATTATAAAAGAACAATGTTCGTTTGTGATGCACAATTACAGCACTATGCTATGAGGTTTTAGTTATATATTTATTTATATTCAGTGTTGGCACATCATGCTTAACCAATCTCCATCGACCAGTGCTGCAAGTCCCACTCTCAAGTACTGTTGGACTCTGTTGGTGCCAGCTTGAGCTGCAACCTTTGGTACTGGACAGCTGGTCAATGATCCAGATTCCTGGTACCAAAGACTTCAGTATTTGTGCAGTATAATGGTCTTCTGTGCTTTAGTTCCTGAATGCTATGCAGTCTGAGTAGTAAACTCAGATATCCAGCTCCAGTAGGTGTGTTCCAAATCCTTTCCCTAGAATGCTGTGCGAACCTGCCAGGCTTTTCGCACTTCTCCCCCACGAGAAGCTTGGCAGTCATCGCAGGTGGAGAATTCACAAGCGCCCAGCCTGTAGAAGAGGACAGGGGGAGTTACACACACCACGCGCACCTCTCACCCAGACTGAGGTGAGATCAACAGCCTTATTAAAAACAGCGTGGGCCTACGGAGCCCCGTCTGGCCGCTTGATGGCTTTGAAGTCTGCCGCCACTTTTTAAATGTCTACTGTAATTCAGCAGCATATCTTGTCCTAGTATTAGAATTGCAAATGGAGTGTGGAGCCTGGAAGCTGGGACCGGGCTGTCAGCGCTTAATCTTGCGTCATGTTGCTCTGACAACCCCGCACAGCCTCCCACCTGAACACAGTGTGTTAACAGAGCGCTCTGACACCCTCCAGTATTTTACAAGCGCCACACATGCGCTCATAAAGACAGGCACCAATGACATCTGCACGCTTCATAGTCTTATAATTATTCTCCTTAGTTTTGAACGCGATGACATCTGCTTATTACAAACAGCGGTCCTGTCACTTTCTGAGCACCACTGGCGTGGTCTGAAGAGTCACCTCAAGTGTCTGAAATAGTCCAAAATTTTGTCAAAGAATGGCGCAATTAGAGGCTTTTGTAATATGAAGTGGGAGAAAGAGTGTGACAAAATGGCTGTTTAGCAAGTTGTCAAGCTCATGGCACATTTTCGCACATCCAGCGAATGCATTAAATAGCATACCAGAACTGTAATTGTTGAAGCATCGATGCATTATCTTATAAAAACCATCTCAGTAGTGCTTAAATACACTTTTCAAGGTTTTCTTGTGGAAAAGTATATGTATTAAATATTCCATTAGAACTGTGCGTGTCAGCTGGAAATCTCTCTCTCTCTCTCTCTCGCACACGCTCTCTGTGCCACTGCAGTGAACAACACCAAGAATAACTTCACGTGTTTATAATTGGAAGGTCTCTGTAACCTTAGTACTAATTTATGAATGACTTCTTATTGAAAGAGACAAATCAAATTGGGTGTGCCATCAGCTCTGTGCAAGATTCGAGGCCTTTTCCTACACACACAGCCAGAACAGATGTACTGCAGCAGCCATGTCCCTCTAATGCAGCTATTGGAAGCTAAGTGATGAAGAACGCTTAGAGGGGGGCTGGCACTAAAGAGGTTATGGGCAGAAAAACTACATTCCCTGAGACACATTTCCAGAGCCCCAGTGCTGGAAGAGCCTAGCAGGGGAATGAGAGGCAGCATACAGGGCTGTAACCAGTTTACGGCACACCGTTAACCTAATAGAGACTAGCTTTCGCCTCCACAGCCCCAGCCCCTTTTTATTGCACCCTCCTCCTCCGCTTGTCACCCTCGCTCTCGTTCCCTCTCCGTAACACTTCCGCTAGTGCTTAGAGTGCTTTCCTCTGTCATCGTGCTGCCGCCTGCGAGAAATCGATCACTGCACACGCATGAGACGCAGCCTAACTCCAGAGAGAATGGGTTTTGCAGTGTTGTTGTGGATTACAGCTTATAATACAGTCCTGGCTCAGGCTCTTTCCAGCGAAGAGCTCCATATGTCTCCGTAAATGCCAGGGCACATAAAAAGATATTCGTCACAGCACAAGCCACATTTCCCCAGCCACAAAGCCAGCGCTGATCGTCTCTCACGACGGAGACAAAAAGCCGTGATTGATAACGTGCCTCGTTTTGCAACAAGGTACAGACTACTTGAGAGAGCTAATTGTTCCACGTACTCGACATCTAATTCGAAGCAGGCGAGAACACTTCTCCCAGAAGTACACGTAACTCCCAAGCAGCCAGGCTCAGTCGTGCAATCTTCAAAATCTGCTCTGAAAAAAAAAAAAAAATGAAAAAAAAAAAACACAAGATCTGCAGTCCTGCCATTGCGGGCCAAATCCCATCACTGTGTCATTATAATGAAGCTGTAAATCCCCCCCGCTCGACACTCTCCCTCCATTCTTACAGCCCCGCTCACTTTCATTACATTTGAGCTGCCGATATTTCCCTCGCAATTTGTTGCAGTCGTGACACTCGCATTTAAAAGTCAGATTTCGACGATACATCTCGGCTGCTGTCAAACATGGCTTCGGTAGTTTGCCTCTCAAGAAATCACCCAGCTGGAAATGCAAATGCGCAAGTATCAGACTCGGTAATGTAAAAACGCTCCCGGAAGTGTCAGAAATGGCAATGCATGGCAAATTACATGCATGTCAATGGAGCTGAACCTTAGTAACAATGAACCAGTGGATTGGTAGCTGCTAACCAAGGCTGTTTGACATTATCAGGAGTTCAAGTGATTTCCTGTGCTCCTGAATTGGACTCATTATGATGGATGACACGTGTAACCATGTCTCTCTGTTCTGCGTGCAATTGAGGATCCCTTCAATGAATGTCGAAACATCCACGCTGGGTGTGATAAACCCTCGTTGGAAAGGAGGAAGCAGACATCTGCACCATGCTGGATTCTCATGTCAATTGTTATCCTCCAGTAAACACGCCATCCCGTTAGCAGAGCCCAAACTGGATATCTGTTTGCAAAAAACATGAGCAGAATGATGACTACATGGCCAGACTCACTCGACTGCCTCCAGCCGACCCACTGATGCAACCTACCTGTAAATACTCTCATTAACGTGTACACCCGCTCTTGATTGTCACGGAATTGGCCGGGATGCTGCATGCACTTCTTTTTCATCATTAGCCTTGTCATAGAGTCATCACTTAATAGGCCAGAGGGGACTCATCAGTCTCCTGTCATGGTATGCAGCCAGCAGATTGGGCGGGTGCTGTTTTTTTTTTTTTTTTTTTTTTTTTTTTTGTGAGGCACCCATTGGCTTGGTCCAACCCTCCCTCACCTCTCTCTGTCTCCACATCTCCCAGCCAGAGGAGTCTCTCTGCAGCAGATTCATCTCACTCTATTTGCTGGGATCATTAAAGGGGGCGGGCTCCCGCAGCCCTTCCTTCATTAGGCGTTAATTGGAGTCAATCACTCCAGGATTCTTGTCAGTGTTGGATTTGACTGTACTCTTTGTTATTTTACACCATTCACTCAACGTCCGTCTCAGCCATCGATCCCAAAAAAAGGCAAGAAGAATGCACAGAGCTAATTGAATTTACTCCCTATACTGAGTAAAGTGTGCTATGTCTGGCACTTATTGATGGAACGTTTCTCTATTTTGCCAAAAGCAGATGGGATGAATTTGTCTGCATATGCCTCTATCTGTCTCTGCCACTGGAAAGCACATGGATCCAAATAGGTTGTATTTTTTTCCTTTTTTTTTTTTCTGAGGCACATGACAGACAGAGGAGGAGATACAGAGCTATCTCCGTGTTTTTAGCCCCAGAGCATCAGTACCGTTGCAATATTTGTTGAGATTAGGTTCCGTTCTTTACGCATAAACAAAAGCCCTCCTTGAGCAAACAAACAAAGCCCAAGATAGAAGGTAGTTGTTGGGCAAATCAACAGCCCTGAGGTGTTGATCACTCTTTTTCCTTGTGTGTACACTTCCTGTTTTTACATAATGTTTCTGAATGACCATTCAGTATGTAAGCGCCCCGTGCCTCTGCGCTTCCCCGCTGTTTATGCGTGCCCAAACGCAGGTAGATGATGCACCCTTTTAACAAGTGGTCCACTGGGAAGGCAGAGAGAGCTGGGATCGAGGGAGGGACTCTAAAATGGCGTATGATGAGCTCTCCTTCCTGCGTGCGCATGTCTGGGGAATTGGCTTAACTGGCAGTGTTTTGCCATGGCCCAGGTTTAATGAGCCTGCTCCACACACCTCACATCTCAGCCTGCTGAGATGATTCATAATGCGCTATGATAAACCCACACAAGCGTGGCACGGCAGGAGTGTGCCTGCTGTTTAAAAGGCAAGAAACCCTAAACCTATTGATTCACTCCAGCATTAGTGTGTTCTCTTAAAAGAGACATGGCTAAATATTTACATAGAAGACCCCGAAAAGGAGCATGGAGTAGAGCTCCTTTTTTTTTTTTTGGACTGACACATTTTTAATGAGCTGCTGACACCATTAATCCCAAACATCTGCTAGGAATTCACAGTTCGTAACAGGATAGAGCCAATTAAGTTGGCCCACCACTGAGGATGAGATTGGTCTTAAGCTCATAGCACACCATACTCTACCCATTCAGTAAGCTCCCCATGTGCCTGTCAGTCAGGATTTTTTTTTTTTGCTTTCTCAAACCTTTCCCTGTGAAAGGAATGGCATGTAATTGGTTAAGAGGAGGTGGGGCTTGCAGCTTGTTTGGTAAATTTAATAATGTGCATCTGATCTAGCTTAAGTAATTAAATTTGTTTAAATTTTAGATATGACTGTCTGATCCAACTGCTGCTGTTTAATTAGCTTTTCTCAGTCAAAATGTTTTATATATATATAAAATGCTAGTCAAGCAAGAGAACACACAAACCGGTAGCATGTAGCTTCTAATACTGTTTTCTGAACAACACTTGTAAGCATTTGTAAATAGCTACGCAGCTAGGTATTCAGGAATTTAGCTAGTTAGAGTCGACTGAACTAACAGAGCAAATCCAAAATCCAACTGGTTTTGTGGCCGTGCCGATCAGGGCTTCTTTATTCCTGCTGATTAACACGAACAGTGAGGTGAGGATCTTGTATTTCCTTTTACTGTGGAAAATATATCTTTTAAATGTTCACTCCATAAACAGCGGTACTGGGAGATAAAACCCATGATATCAGCGATTGTAATAAAATAAAAAGTAAGGAATACCTCAGCAGCAGAACTTTGGAAGAGAAAACTTGCGTGGTGTTACAGGTGGCTAATCAGTGTGGGGACAAATAGCAACCCAGGGTGACCAGGCGTCCTCTTTTTCCTGGACATGTCCTCTTTTTCAAGCCTAAAATATCAGTCTATTCATAAAGGTAAAATGGTCCAGATTTTCTATTGCTCTATTCTCAGAACGTCTGAGAAAAAAAAAAGAAGAAGATAGACAGATTGCCCATATGAATCAGTGCCATTATGTATCTCCAATTCTAGTCAAATGGGTTTTATTGCCATTCCTCCTTATAACTTGTATATACTCATGTATACATATGAATGTCTTTGCTTTAGGACTGTGTTGTGATATACAGTACACAGGACTCCATAAAGTGCAAATACACAACAGTGTGGGACAAGATGGAAAATACAATAAATAACTAGAAAAGTGAACGCAAACTAGACAGGACAGGGGTAATATTGGATGGATTTTCAGCAGTAAAGTACATAATGTCATTGTCACTGAGGGAAATATGAATATACACGGGTCTACGTCGCTTTTGATTGGGACACAACAAGCTGAAAGCCAAATGTGCTTTCTAAATAAAGGTGAACATAAAGTAAGAATCTGAGTTTATTATGCGAGCTTTCTGAAGTGATAATAGTAAAGATTAATTACTTTGAAGGGATGTGTCGGCTGTCAATCACTCACCTACCTCAGACGCAGTGCTGTCTTTTCTAAAACCAAATTAAAGTGGCCCTACAGGTGGTTGATTGAATCACTGTAGTTTGAGACAGAAATCAATTTAACCTCTAATAACTTGTGATTCAGAAAAGCTTTTTATTGGCATGTAAAAGAACCACATATAGCCAGAAGTACTATGAAACCCTCAACCCATTTATTTATAATTGCCCTTCATAGTGCTAGATAAGTGAATTAATGATCACGCAACCTAGATCTAAAATGCAACTTCGTGATGCTATTACATCAACAAATACACAGTATCTGTACACAATTTTTTTCCTGTTTTTTTGAAATTCAAATAAAATTTCTCATTTGGGACTAGACCGAGCTCTGTGTGAGGTGTGTACTGAAAGACAGGTAGCGGCTGCCATTTTCCAAGTTGTTGCAGCATGCCATGTGTGTGATGGAGGCAGCTCTGAAACTTACTCTCTCTCTGCATGTTTCTCACCATCTCTGGCTGTGTTCCCTCCTCCTGGATATTTTATCATTAGCGAAGGGAAGTGTTCCCGGGCTCCCGCCGAGCTCTTTTGATGGAGCGCGGACAACAAAGCTGGGAGGGGAGACAGCCGGCCAATTTCCTCAGCACAGATGTTAACACAGTGGTATCTGTCTGGATGCGCCGGGCAAACAGTGGCGCCGCCCGCGTCACTTTTCACGCCTGTTATCTCAGCGGCGAGCACACGATCCACACACAACCTCCCCTAACCAGAACCAGCCACATATTATTTCATTTTGCTCGTTTCATTAACTGTCACCTGTTTGTCTATCCTGATTACTTCACACACAAAGGAACATTTCCAGCAACAGACAAAGGAGCCTTGGTGTTTCAGTGATTCACCAGTTGAATAGAGAATAATGTTCAAGAGTGGGATCACCAAGCTCTGTAGATGGTAAATGACAAATTACCACCCACCTCGTCGCCTGCCTCTAATGAATTTTACTAATTTCATTAGCACACGTGGTGAAAAATCCTGATCAGTCTATGCACCATGGGTTAACAGGCACTGCTGGTGCTGATAAACCTGCACCGGCTCGTACCAGATCATACCAACATACCAATCCAACCCCCTGTACAGAGCATGTCAGTGATACCTCAGCATCGTGGTTTGGTGGTATGGGCTCCCATTTTTAATTTTTACTCTCATCTTTCTGTTGTCTTCTGTTCAAACCATCATGTCTCATCCTTTTTTATTATTGTTTCCTTTCATTGTCCCTTCATTCCTTGGCTTCACATTTGCCTTAGGCTGCTTTCACGCTCATAGGACTTTTTTGTTAAACAGCCGCCAACAGTATTTTTTATTTTTTTAATTTCCAATGTTGAAAAAAGTTCAACCTTGGGTTCTGAGTGGAGCAACAGAAAAGCATTCAGGAGATCCCAAGTTTGAATCGTGATGATACCACAGACATCCGTGACCAGGAGTCCAAGAGAGCAAAAATAGCTGTGATGATGGTGATGATGATGATGTTAATCTCTCCCCTGTCAGTCACAGCAACACTAGCCAATCATGGGCGTATGTGAGTTCATGTATGCAGAAGAGGGTAGATAGAGCTTCTCTCTGAGTGTTCAGCTGCTCTATGATGAAGCATGTTCAGAAAGATGCAGTGGCTGACTTCTCGTTTCTCAGAGGAAGCATATCTTAGTCTTCACCCTCCCCGGTTGGTTGCTGGCGTATGATAGGGGAGAGTAATTAGTGGGTGGGAATTGGCAAATGACAAAATTGGAAGAAGATTGGGTAAAAAGAAAAAAATGAACTTTTCAGAAAAGCTCTAAGTGACATTGAGAGTGTTTTTACTTCTTTTACTTACTTTTAATCAGGTCACAGCTCAAGCGAGAAAAGTAAATATGGAGAAGAAAAAGCAGGGGAAACATTAGTCTTGGGTTTGAGTGAATAGGAGATAATGTTTAAACGACAGAAATTTCACATATTCCAATGTCTGACTTGCAAAGTTAAACCAATATTTATTTTGCTAATAATTATAAATCTAGTATAGATAGAAAGCTAGGCTAGTTAGCCAATACTGACTTGGACTGGTAAGAGCATTGTTATGAGCACAGCGAGTGGATCACGTGAGGTTTTTTTTTTTTTTTTTTTTTTTTAAACGTATCACTGCAAATGCGCTAGTAATTACCTGCACTGGCTTCTTTATGCTATGCTTAAATGCAGATTTAGATTTTGTTGCATTCTTTGCTGAGTGATAGTGTATACCATAATTGTGTTGAGTTGGATTTTTTTGTTTCATTTTTGTTATTTCCCCGTTTTCATTTTTTGCTTGTGTGTGTGTTGTGTGTGTGCGTGTGTTGTGTGTGTGTGTGTGTGTGTGTGTGTGTGTTGTGTTTTCCCATCCAGATGCCCCCACCACCACCCCTATACCCACTACAGCCACCACCACCATGTACACCACCACCTCTCTCCCAGGTATCACCCAAGGTACAGTATGACCTCCAACCGCCCGCCCGCCTACCAGCCTCTGTGTATGTGTGTGTGAGTGAGAGAGAGAGAGAGAGAGAGAGAGAGAGAGAGAGAAAGGGGGAGAAAGAGAAGACTGCCGGTAGCTAGTCAGTCCTGATAAGATTCTTTTGCTGATAATGAGTAGCTGCTGCTCCCATCTGTGGCCAGACCAGTCCTGGCCTTGCTGCAGCGCCAGGTCCAAGAGCCATCATGTTTCTCTCAAATTTTAGCACAGCTTGCTCCTTTAGCAGGCTAATCTTATCAGGATCTGGAGCTGTATCCAGGCCTGTCTGCTGCCAGGATTACAGAACCCCTTTGTGTTTCCGGAGGGTTGACAATGATGGCCCTGTCTGGCCAGGGTTACAGGTTTCCTCTTTTCTTTCGGACATGATTCCATCCAGTTATAGTGTTTCTTTCATAGATAAGCAGAGTGACAATCATATTTATGCTCAGATTTTATTTTTAGTTATTTATTTATTTTTTAAAAGGTATTCTTCCTCCCTATTTTTAAAATGCCCACTATTGCCCCAAATGTAGTCCACCAGCAAAGACTCATCAAACTCATTACTTTTGCCCTGGAGCTACGTGGCTAATGTAAGTAAATCTGTCTCACCCAATTTTTTTTCCATAAATACAGGCATAAACAAGTGACGTTGTTACACTAATAACAATGAAAAAAGGGAATTTGTGAATTCTCAGTTCTGATTTGTTAGAAGGTGTTGATTAATTTTTTATAATAGCAGCACTGATAATAGTGCCAGCTGCCAGCTGCAAGGCAAATCATAGGTTTATATTAATGCACCCGCTCTAATATGATCTTTTTTATAGTAACAACTCACTCACAGTGACTCGTATGGTGAATGATCCACATAAAATAAGCCTAAATCTATACATGACAAGCTATTCAGTAATACGTTACATTTCTGTGCTATTAAAAGAATCAACTTCAGGGTGGAAATAGTAACAGCAATCTCTGAAGTTTATGATCTGATGGCACAAGATCCTATAAATTTCCTTTTCATGATCATAGATTATAATGAGTCACTTATTGTGGCTGTGTCCTAAACCACATCACCATGTCTGTGTGATATCAGTGAAGAACTCGACGCAGTCAGCGGATGTGTCTCTGAATGTGTTTCTGGGCAACGTAGACTTCCATTGTAGGTCCAGTGCAAAAACTAAAGAAACAAACTTAAGACACCGAAAACATGTCTGGGTTGATTGAGTACATTTGGAAACTGAGCCGCTCCTTTAATCATGTACGTGGAGCTGTACTGCTTAATCCACTTGTAGCGCATCACTTACTTTTAATAGGGTTTTTTCCAATATATTGTTATTGCTGTTCTTCTTAATACCGAAATTTCCTACGTTCATTAGAAATTAGGCTGCATTGTCCTCATAAAAAAGACAAACGTATGGTATTACTGCATTGTATTCTGCACACAAAATCTAATAGAATAAGACCACAGACTAAAAATAGGATGCAATGCAATTTTACTCGTTCTTGCTTTCACAATTAACCGAGCTCTGCGGATCGCTCACTGTCTAACTCCGCCGATTCACTGACCGAGTTCCTATATCGTGTCCCTTCAGTGGAGTCGCTGAGTAATACAAACGGTCCTGTGATCTCCCCGCCGCCATCATTAGCCTTGCCTTGCATTAGGTCCTTGGCTCTCGCTCTCAAAGAATATGGCAAGATAATAATGCTTTTGATAATAGAAAGCAAATTCAATGTTGCTGCTGGCTCCAAACTCTAAAATAGCCATTGATGTGATTTGCTGCCTATAACAATTATGGTTTTGAAGCGAGCAAGTTAGATCATTTTGCTCTCCATTTTCAGTGTTCCTCAGGGCAATTCTTTATATTATACAGAACACAGCTCGGAATGGCGGAGATGAGATGCGCATTTTTTTTTTTCTATTTTTTTTTTTTGTGTGTGTGTGTGTGCTTTTGAGTCGAAGCAGAACAGCCCTCAGCTACAAGTGCAATCAAACATTCGAGGCTGACTTGTGCGGATGATTTGAGTGAAAAGCATAAAAATGAATCAGGCTTGATTAGGCCGCATGATTGCACTTAATGAAAGCACCAGTGACGCATGCTGATTAGACACACCCTGTCCTCTGCATTAACAATCCCACCCTCAACCAGCACCAAACAATCTACCTGCTTTAGACTCATCTAATCCAGGAAAATGGCAAGCAAACATCTCCTGGATAAATGACACCAAATTTTAAGGACTAAAATCCAAGGCGGCATGCTGTTCTCGGAAAATAATGCATAATGCATGATGGGGTGGTGAGGTGCGTTATCACGAACATCCTGAAGTGGATCATTTTTCTATAACGGCACATTCTAAAGTGTTTTATTCCTCTTACACCACAGCAGTTTGCCAACAATCATCATTTTTTTAATTGTGCTTTTTAACTGTACATTTAATATTGTAGAACATCTGTGAGACGAGATATTTCCTGTAGTTGCTGCAGCTGTAAACAATCATTCCCTCACCAGCTTCTCTTTTTTTTCTCCCTTTAATAAGACAAATAAACCTTTCTGACTGTTGCATGCTGATACTGGAGACGCTTTCCATAAAGGTTATATAAATGTCTCCTTAGAGAAACCTTGACCCTCTCATCTTCTTTATGAAAAATATGTGCTTTTTAAAAAATATATATATCTTTTTATCATTAGTCTTAGATTATGGTGAGCATCTGCCTTAAAAGTCCCTGTGAAAGTGGTTACTATAGAAACGATAATGCATTAGAGTGAGCACATTAAAATAATTTGCACTATAACTGGCACTACTGTCAAAGCCAAGCTGTTCTATAAAAATTAACCAACATCTTCTGACCAATCGAAAATTCAGATCTCCCACAGCGCTAACAGCACATTCCTGCCTTCTATATGAGGCCCAATTCATGATTTGATCTCTAAATGTATCCTATTAAAGCTGTGTATTTCGCTACCGGGAGCTGGCCGCTGTCTTACTGTAAAGCTCTGATTTCTTTTATCCATTCAGGGGATGCGTATAGATCAGGAACACCAAATGAATTTATCAGTCCACCGAGGTAGAGGCCACTTCGAGATTTAATACATTTTTGATAAACTGGCTATGAGAGGAATGGAATGGGCTATACTGCACTTTTAAAAAATCTATTAAAGCCCTAACAGAAGGCTAAAGTGTTCTGCAGCTTCAGGAGGTGACATTTAGAGATGACTAAATTGCCATTTAGACCGAAAAATAAATGGCTACATGGAGAGGCTTTGCTGGGCGCCATACATAACGGGGGCCAGTGTCATTCATTGCTATTTGTGTTGCCAATTTTTTCCCCCTGCTAAACACAGCTCAGAAATGGATGTTTATTGATTTTCCATGAGTTCTTTCTTTCTTTTTTTTTTTTTATTTGAAAAAGCCTTTGCAAATTTGATCCCAGAATACACATTTCGTTTATTATAGGCCTTTTGTGTTTTGTTTTTTTTTCCCTCCAAATTTTTTGTTATTATCGCCCCTAATTTCTAGTTCGGAGCCACTATGAAAAGGGTGACATGCCCAGACACAGAGGTGCTCATTCATCCCTGTTCATCTCACAGACACAAGTACAGTGGCTGACTGATGACCTTGGCAATTGTGCTGTCAGGAAAAATGACAAGTGTATTCCTAAACCTACTCGTAGAAAAAGCAATTTGCCGGATGACTAGAGTTTGTTGAAGAAAACAATAGCGCCCAAAACAATGGTTACACCAAAATGCACAACAGAAATGTCATTAAAGAATTGATCTCCCTCATTAATAAAATGCAGCTGAATTAAATGCCACTTTCTTTTAATTGATGAAAAGCCATAAGCAGAGTTGGCAAACAATTCATTTCAGCCTTCAACAAAAAAGTGAAAGTGGGTGGGGGAGGACTTAAACGGCATAAACACCATCTGGTAAACCGATTTTGAAGTTGAGCAGATGAATTGCCCTGTACAAGCACTTGCAAGATAGAAGTCCATTCCTCTCGCTTTTTGATTTCTGCTACAGAGTACAGCGCGGACAGAGAAGGATGGCTCGTTGGCAAAGGAAAGGCTAATTCACTAAAGGTCAATTGCATTACCAGCGGGAAAACAACGACTGCAGTGCTGTGATACACAGCACACAGAGAAAACCATCCTCTGGAATTTATTGCACTTAGCATTTATTGCACTCATGCAAACACAAAAATGCTTCCAATAAGTCTTTTTTATATAGAGCTGTATTGTTATGGGAGCCATGATTGCAAGCTATGATGGCCAAGCGGAGATGGGGATCATAAAGGCGGCCTGCTTTTAATCAGCACCCCAAGTGTGAATCTGCCAGGCATCACGGGCTGAGTAAACACACATAGACACACAAACACGCTTAACCGAGAGGCTCAGCCTGATTTTCCCATCTGCACATCAGCGTTTGACCAAACTGCCATTCAGCCACATTTGCTAGCAGTGATTACTGTGCACAAATTTTCCAGAGAATGTAATACCTAAAAATGTCTGCACACAGAAAAAAAATCTGTATACAATTAGCTTTATTGTATAAGCTACAGTATACTATGGCTACGAGAAATGCTCATTCCTGATTGGCTGAAAGGTGTGCATTAACTATTTATATCAGGACCTTAAGTAC
Organism: Pangasius macronema; assembly: GCA_037577455.1. NCBI lineage: Eukaryota > Metazoa > Chordata > Actinopteri > Siluriformes > Pangasiidae > Pangasius > Pangasius macronema. Next base: position 7,703,025 of record CM074959.1, on the reverse strand, counting down.
GACATGGTCTGTCCATATGAGGTTGTGTGTTCACCATGTTTACGTGAAATTCCCATGTGAATGATTGACTTTTGTAATATTCATCGTTTCAGAAACTGAAATTGGAACGCCTTGGACGTTGGTTAGGGTTAGAGGACGATGTTAATTATAAATACAGTGTTATTTTAGTCACCCTGAGTCTATTCTTTGTAATTCATTATTTAACTGTTTCCAACTTCTATGCTACACCTATGAGTCTTCTAACTCTAACTCTAACAGGCGTTTCTAAGGTATACTATACTCCAGTTCTGACTGTTTTTTCCATCCCTTTGACAAAATTCTCCAACTCTACCACTTCAAAGCCAGATCCCTCAAACGTGGTATGAAGCTGGAGGGTTTTTTGGAGGCTTTTTTCTTCCTTACAATCTCCTCCTTTGCTCAATTTTGACCACATAGGTGGCTTTTTGTTGTTTTGAACTCCTTTCACTTCTGCACACTTTCAGCTTCCACAAACTTGGTATCAACCTGAATACTGTAATAACTTAAGTGCTCCATGCTCATTTCAGTTTGTTTTCTTCTTGTTCATTTCTCTAGTCTCATTTGGTGACTACTACAATTTTCAAGAAAGCTGCAAAATTATAGCCTTAGTTCATATTTTTCTTACATATATTGTGACGTCCATACATGTTTGCATTTTCCCCCCACTAACTTAGCTGCTCTGCCGAGCCAACTTAAGAATGCTGTTTGAATGCAATTTCTTTGAAAGGTTCCTAGACCTGTAGTCACATAATTGTGAAGATACCTTGGAAAAACCGATTTGCCTTTGAAGTGCAGTAGATACAGTACACAATACACACTTTCTTCATTTTCGGTTTCTACTGACATTTTTTGTCCCTGAAGTTAGCCCCACAGGTAACAAAGTTCATCTGCACTGCCCCCTTCTTCTAAATTGTACCTTATAATTTTCAAAAGAGGTGATAGGGTGGTCTGGGGCAAGGGCA
>CM074959.1:7671422-7698706 GCA_037577455.1 Pangasius macronema | reverse complement strand
AGACTCGAACCCACGACCTTCAGGTTCACCTTCGGGTTCCAAGTCCGACTCTCAGACCATTAGGCCACGACTGCCCCAATAGCGTGTTCTGCCCCAATAGCATGTTCTAATAGCATGTTCTGCAGTGTTTTATTCCTCTTATACCTCAGTAATTTACCAACAGTTATAATTTTCAATTACAACAATGATATGTTGTAATTTTAATCTGCTTATAGTTACATTTAAGTTTGTGGAAAGTTTATGAAACAAGTTCTTCTTATCACTTACATTATAACTTACAGAAAGCGCAAAGCCTAAAGTTCTCCGTCCTTAGAATTTACCATGGTTGATAACTTAAAGTCAAAGCTTTACCTCATACTGTTACACAAAAAAAAAAAAAGCACTGGAGACTCTTCTCAAAAATGTTAAATAAATGTCTCCTCAGAAAAAGCTTCAGCATATCAACAATTATACATTCAACTATGTTTAAAGAAAAAAGTCGACATTTTTGTATTCGTTTATTCGTCTGTTGTTATGTGAAGCATCTGCTATACAAATCCATGTGAATTAGCTGTTAATAATCGCCTTCAATAATGTCTTAAAACAAGCACATTAATACAAACCTGGGATTTGAATGATGGCGCCACTGTCAGTGCTGCTGTTATAGAAGATTAATCAACACCTTCTGACCAGAATCAATCATTCTAAAGCACTGTGGTATGATGTTGCTTCATGCCTTGACAGTTCTACAGATATGCCATGATCGTGCTGCACTGAAAATGATCAACAGTTTGCAGTTCATATAGCGCCATGAGCCTTTCAGTTGCAAGTCTATAAAAAAGTGCTGCCCCATTTTCCTAGAAACAAACAAGTGTGTTCTGACTGTGCTGCCTGTTGGATGGTGATGCTCTATTTACTTTGATGTATGATGTTATATTTGTATTCCTGTTGGATAACCTGTGTGCTTTCTTTGTTTTTCTTTCCTCCTGGGCTTGTTGCAAGGTCTTAGTTGTGTGTAAATGTCTTTTGCTTATTGTTTTCCGTTTGTTTTCTGTCCCCCCCTTCTCCCGTTTCTCCTTTTTTTGCATGCCGTTCTCCTGTTCCCCTCCTCCCACCACCGCCTGTCACACCTCTCTTCGTGTGCTCAGACGCTGCGCCCAGCACTGAACCCGCTGCTCACGGTTGGTACCTCTCCCTCCTTCTTCTGCTAGCCCAGCATGCCTGGCACTGCATGCCAGCTGAGCTCCGAGCACCGCTTAGTGCCCCCTGCCACTGCAGGCAGCTGGAGACAATCGCGGCACTGAAATGATGAAAATGCCATGTTGTGTGACTGTCCACCTCGTCCATCTGTCTGTATCCGTCTGCCCCATCTGTTTGTCCTGCCTGTCTTGTGCTTGTCATCATCTCTCGTCTTTGTCCTGGTCTTTTGTGCTTGACTTTCACTCACCTACAGGTTCGGTCGTCTAACCAGAGCACTAACCAGGTATTTCCGTCTTAGGCTGCATGAGTTGCTAAGCCTTGCGAGTCCTCACGCTGCTCCTGTCACACTCCCCTAATCTGCCTGCATCATTTCCCACGAATTTAGATGCTCTACAAATGGGCAATTATTTTTATTTCATTGATTTATTTATTTATTTTTGCTGAGAAAGTGAAGCCAGACCACATTGCAGATGCTGTACCTCATGATAACAAATGATACAGAGAGTTTCATTTGCATAACTAGCCGGCTTTATAATATTTCAGTAATAATACGGGAATCATCTCATCAACACTTTTAACGTATATATATATATATATAATTGCATTCTTATGCAAAGATATTCCAGTAATGTGTCATCTTTCTGTTTAATGACTCATATTATTGAATTAGTCTTAATTCTGTGTTGCGCCTTTCTTTACACCTCACGCACACACCGATTTTATTTCTGGCTCCGAATATATTATTTTATACATTGAGCTGCGTTTCTTCATTCATGTGCACCTTTTAATATTTGAAGAGGAAAAAAAACAGATTGAGTCTAATACAAGAGGTACACGTGAAGGTGAGATCCATTCTTGTACGCATCTATAATGCAGGAGCAATGTATCTGAGGAGTAAACATGCTCAGACCTGGATGCATGGATGCTGAATAGAGCACAGAGCGCCTGACATTAATTGAGACATGGTACAGCTTACTGTCATATACCATGTCAGGAAGAGAACAGCGTTACCCTTGTGCCATTACATATTTCTGGGAATTACTGGAAACTACAGAACAAATCTTGCACAACGTCCAGTGACTCAAAAGACAAGGAGGTGAAATGAAATGAGATTTTTGTCAAGATGGTTTGAAATCTTCTGCTTTATATCTCTGTAACTGAGCTATTGCCTTATCAAGCGCTGGCCTGTACTGCTCTGTGAAAAGGAGAATAGACCATTTTTAGTCGTGTGCAAGCTTTGTGCTGTTATCAGAATTCACTTGAAAGAGTGTAAAATAGTGTGTAAAATATAAGCTGTGCTTTTTCATGCAGTTGCAAGTGTAATCTTATGAGTCTAGTTATGGTCAGAAATAGCATTTTGCAGTTTTTAGCAGACATATTGATTTAGTCGTAATGCATATACAACTTTCACCACTGATTTATTTTACTGATTATTCCAATGACCTAATGAACCAGTATCAGGAAGTATTTCTTGATAGAGATCTCAAAGCACGTCTGTAAGTCACTCTGGATAAGGGCGTATGCCAAATGCCATAAATGTAAACACAGAGTGTGTTGAAAGGATGTTTGTGAATCAGATTGTGAATAAGAGTCCTGGGATGAGCACAGGACAGTTTCTAAGATTACAGCAGCAGTCCTTAGGTTCTTAAATCAACACTATCCACTATACTGAACAAAGGTGCGACTTGAGCAACTATTTTAGGGAAGTGCAAATCTTTAGGGTATTCATGTGTGACCATCCACAGCAGCAGAAAGTGAGTCACAAGTGCAGAAAGCTCCAAGCAGAAATAGAGCTCCGGGATGAATCAGGCAAGTCCGGAGGGCGAAAGGAGGCACAGCAGTAGAAGCGTGCCAGGATTTGAGATTGACATCACATCAGGCAGCAGGAACGAATTGACGAGTGGGTTTGCTCATATAAAAAAGCAACTTGCGAAAAGATAGATCCATCCTGTGGGTCCTGGGCTCAGTTCTTTATAGAGGTTTAGCGTTTTATGGCTATTGTAACACTTTGTCACAATAATCACAGTGTTTTGCGCATAATAAGTATATCAGCAAACTAGCTGTATCTTAGCACCATGTAATAGATTAATTATTTAATCTATTTAAAGTTGCTCCATGAGTCACTAAGTCAGTGTTAAATATGAAGTTAATTTATCATTGCTTAATAACTGTTTACTCATGTCACTCGTTATATTACAATGCAAATGAGCTGATAAGTAGTTTTACTCATAGAAAAACAATGCAACAATTTACCAGCACTTAGGCTTTACCCCAATTAATGAAGCTAATGATCCACATTATAACTATAAGGACAACTGAATGTGATGGATAACATCCAGGAAAACCCAAAGAAAAGTTTCCCTGTAAGTCTACATGATGGAACGAAAACATAACAGATCACAGGTTAACATGCAGCTCTGCTTTTCTACACCTGCATACTGGGATGGTTTATAATCCCACTATCCAAAAGAGGATGGGTTTGAGTTTGGTTAATCTCATCTGTCAGCTCAGGGTTATTTTCCCCTTTAAATCTAATTCTGATAATGTCTATTAAAGTAATAGAGCCGAGGTCAGAAGACCATTAATTTATAAGGTAATAGATTATCAAGTAATAATAAACTAAACCACAAGAATCCTCATATTGAATATTGCTCAATACTTAATATATTACTTGGTACTAGTTACTAGTTAGTAATGAATTTTTACTAGTATAATTAAATATAATAAATGTATGCCCTTTAACGTAGAGTGTCGTTAGCCTCTGTTTGTTTGTTTGTTTATTTATTTATTTATTTATTTTCTATTAAGCAAGCGTTTGTGCAGTGAAATGCATACCTGTGCTATCTTTCTATTGCATCTTGTCTGTGCTCTCTCTCCCTCTTTTGCATCAGTGTCCATTTTCACACGCTTCTCTTTTGTAGCCCGAGCACAAACCCTGTTTACCATCTTATTTTCTCGACTGCGCTACTTTCACTGTTGGGGAGAGTTCTCTCTTCTCTGATAACAGTCTTTTTTAGTCTCTCTGGTGTAGCCTAGCAACAAGCTGTTCAAGGAATAAGGGAGGTTTTCAACTGATGTGCGTGTGTGTGTGTGTGTGTGTGTGTGTGTGTGTGTGTGTGTGTGTGTGTGTGTGTGTGTGTGTTGAGGGAGGGGTGATTGGAGGAGGATTCCTCAGCAAAAAAACTAGCACATTATCACAGAAAGTAGTCCCATTTGAGTATTTTGGCTGTATAGCGTGTTTCGCTACTCCTTTCTTCCTTTGTCGGGTGAGAGATATATAAAAAGGGTTGCAATATTTGAGAGCTTGGCCTTGTTGAAAAAAAATGCCCAGTTAGATGAGCGTGTCGTTCAGTGGAGCTGCAGCTGGAATATGAATCACACAGCAGGTGAGAAGAAACATGGCTCTGTGGGTCAGATAGATCAAATCCTTATCAGCGTGTCAGTCCTTGTCATCCACTGGCTCTATAGCCTGACACTCATGTCCGCTATTAATCGCTCCTCTCTCACCCGAACCAGCACGTACTGTATTTTCTGCCCCACACACACACACATGCATTCACGAGCACTCACACACCCAGCCTTGTCCCTCATAGCCTGATTTATCACTATCTTGTCACTGTTTTCAGAGCAGTAAATGGAGAAGACCTTTTCTCCAATCTCTCTCCTTCTATTAGAATGAAGGGATCCCAGATGAATGCTGATTGGAAGAGCTCTTACTGCTCATACAGTTGGGCGCCTCTCTCTCTCTCTCTCTCCTTCTCTCTCTCTCTCCCCAATATTATTCCACCCCATCCCAGCATGCTCTTTATTCTCCTCCTCATTTTCAGACCAGATGACTGAACACCATTCACTCCTTCCTTTTGTTTAGTACCTCACCGTACATTCAGACCCAGCAAACACGCGGCTGGCATGTCTCAGCTAGTCACTCGGTGACATCGAGAGCATCAGTAAGAAGCCAGGTGTAAAAGAATTTGTGTGTGGTGCTTCTGAGCCTACCAGATATGAAATTACTGCACTCTAGCCAAGTGTAAAGTAATGGTGCAAAAAAATAACTGTGCAAAAAAAAAAAACTTCCTTTTCTTACTTCTCAGTTCGCCTGAGTTTCCCTTTCATACTGGATGAGAAAATGATTTTCATTTTTCTCCCTGTACTTTAACCAAATTTCTGCTTCAACTTTGATAATACCAATTCATGAATAATGTCTTAAATTTTGTCTTTTGAATGCTGAAGTCGCTTGTAACGAAACAAAGCCTGTAAAATGAATAGCGGGCTTTAGAAATGTATGAATAGAAAGCTGCAAGTACCACATGTGAAACCAAAATTAAGCAAGGGCTTAGTTAGTTTTCTCTCACTATCTCCCTCCATAACCACCCCAGCAATTCATCCATAAAGCTAAGCCCATTTCTAATATGAATGTCTTTCAGACATGGAGCACACAGTGACCATATATCAACAGGGGCATAATACTGTTGATAACACAGCAAAGTAGCTTGCCTATAATGCAATAAATTAAAAGAAAATGCTTTTTTTTTCATGTTTCAGAATTTTCTGATAGTATCCATCAACAACATTACAAATAGTCACATCAAAATGGTTTATTTTGTTTGGGTTCCCCAACTTTTCCATCACTGGTTGATAATGATGAGAATAACATAATGGAGAGTCTACATAGCACTGATTAATACTGGCCAGGTTCTTGTCAGTATTATCTTCACAGTGAACATGCAAAGATGGGGAAAATGTGATTAGTTGTTTTATTGGTTACATGAAACTACAAGAAGCTGCCCTTTTGATATGCTGTAGTTCCTCATCGAATATTGACCAGCTGTCCTGCTTTGCTGCCACCCTGCTTTTCCAGTCGGTTTGCTAAAAAGGAGAGATGAAAAGCTTGTCACATGACACTACGTGTGTAGATAATTGTAGCATTTTTCCTTGTCAAATTTCAAAAAAAGGAATTCCCAACAATTGCCGTTTTCGTTATTTCCACTGGCACTTTACTACAAAATTGATGCCTACTGATAAAAGGATATATAAGTGAAAAATAAAAAAAGGTCACTGAAACAGTTGTAATGTATATAATTCAGGTTTTAAAGGTGGTAGGCAGAGATTTCTGTCAAGTACATCTGCCAGCTGCCTTTCTAATGCACTTTTAGAAAATTTATAAAAGTAGTTATTCCTTCACCCTGTTAGGTGTTTGTATTATCGTAGGCCAAGAACATCTCCAAGACTAGCATTTGGCCAAGACAGGGCAGGACGCTAATGTTACCAGAGCGGCGTTGTATGTCGATGCCCAGTCAGCGCTCTAATCCTCTTTCTGAGAGGTGAACATGATGGAAAGGACACACCTGCCAACATGCCTGTCAGGCTCGGCGTGTGTGGAGGAGATAATTGACCAGTCTCTGAACCACAGGGAGTGCCATAGCAGAATGCAGTGGGATAATGACCACTTTGCTCCCAGCTGGACGGCATCAGGTGAAGCAGAAGAGTTTGCGCCTTTAATATCCTCGAATTATCACATGCAGATGCCATTACAGACGGGGATTTCATCAATCAATGGGAGGCTTCCTCCAGAGCTTCAAAACTTAAGTACTTTTCCAAGCGGGCCAAAATTCTTTTTCTCGCACTGTTTTTTCTAGTCTCCTTTCATGAACATAGCTGCCTAGATATGGCTGTCAGAAGTGCTTTTTGGTGATGTGTTGTCATGTGAGTGGCATTTAGGTGAAATAGGTAGGACTGCCTGAAGGCCCCTCAAAGGCGCTGCGCATATGTTGCACTAATTAGTCTGGGAGGGTGGACTGGGATGACCTCACACAAGCCTCCCTAAATGCTTTCTGCTTCACCAGTACTGGCTGGTCGGCAGAATGTTAAGGCCCAGTGTGGATGGACTGTTGCATTTGGAAAGGGAGGACGAGCCTAGGTCTGAGACTAAGCTGATTTCCCAGTAGGCACTGCTCTATCCATATGTTCAGGACTTTAATCTACAGTAATCTCCATCTCATGATCTTCAGTCTGTAGGCTTTAGCAGGCTCTCATGCACTGGGGCAGGAGCCACTGACAGCCAGCCTCATTACTGCTTCCTCTCTCCCATTCTTCATCATAATATATCTGTCTTTCTCCTTTTTTTGCAACCTTTAAGACTCATGATAAATACAGATTCCACCTCTCCTATTTCATCTGGATATTAAATGTTTCTTACCATCAGTTAAGTGTCACACACTAGATCAATGTCATCCAAGTGCCAAAAATGCTTATAGACCCCTCCCTGCTGTCACAGTAACTATAACTGGCCAAAAAGCTCATGCTGGGAAGGGGAAATTTTTTTACTCTGTAGCCGATGCTCTATTGTGGTGAGCCAACTTGCTTTTGATGTGAGGACTATATCAGAGACACCTGTTCAGGCTTCAACCCACTCTTGAAGTCAAAGGTTTTCGTTTGCAGGAACTGGAACTGGCTTACCTACTGTGAGCTAGACCTGCTATAGTGCCTAGATCAACCAAAGCCTAAAAGTAGCACAAATTTCAGTAAAGGTTCTGCAAAATGATTTTTCAGGACCCATACTAACAGTGTCTTCTTATAAAGCACCTGGTGACATTTTATTCATCTCTAATGATGTAAGGTTTCTTATGGAATGAGTAGCCATGTACTCTGCTGTGCTGGTAAAAAAAAATACAGAAAGAGTTTGAGGGCAACTCTTTAATATGCACTGAAACCCACCCTGTCAAGGTTTCTGCTCTCTGTGGCAATTGGCTATTCTGAAGAGGACAACTGGTTTCTTGTCAACCAGGTAGGAGAAATTACTACTGATACCATTACCCTGGGGAAATGAAGAAAGCATCTGAGGAATAGCTCCTGCTTGTGCCTTGTTTTGTATGATCCTGGAAGGGACACCTTATCCTGGATTAGCTCTGACAAACCTCACTTCCTTCCATCTTAAAGAACAGGGCAACAACAGTCCTTTGTGTTGAATGTGTTGTTCTCAGAATTAAACAATGTTGGACTGAACTGGATGCAAATTATAAAGCAACATCAGTAATCATGTGAAAGACAGACAAGTAGAAGAGCCAGAGGAAGAGACGTGCACTACATTTAAATTCCATTTATCAAGAAACACTAACTCACTTACCCAAACTAAAAATCCATGTCCGTTCATCTAGTATAGATTGTCCTCTTTGTGCTGACCTGCCTCTTGTCACCCACCCTGGCCCAGTTCTGTCCACCCCTGCATACTGTAAATATGGCTCTGCGGGGGTTACCATGGCTGGCAGTAATGATAGAGTTCCAGGCGGAAAGGGGTGGCTGGCGTAAAGGAGAAGATGAACAGACATTGAACAGAGAAAAGGGCAACTAGGAAGCTAAGTCAGTTATGGCTCCATTGTTTTTCTCTCCGTCTCTGCAGGATTGCATTACTGAGACATGAAAGATAGGTTCTGACCCTTTGAAAGTGTGAGATGCAGCACAGCTCAGTAATGGGTTCCTTCCCATAATGCTGTTGTGACCGCTAGCCTGCTGTCGCTGTGCCTAAATTGCCAGATAAAGCAGTTGTGGTTTTGAAAATCAGAAAAGGATGCATTCTGGTTTAGATTTGTGTTTGTATTTAGAAAAAAGGGCCTCATCAAGTTTCTTTATTTCTGATGTAATTACATTTTTAATATGTTTAACCAGCAACCTTTCAGAACAACCCCAGAGATTTCATAGGAGGAAATTGAGTAGAAATTGAATTGAATCTGGTCAGGGTTTGTCATCGACAATGGGCCATGCTGTAATGTAATCACTAATTATCACAATTTGCCTGAACAACAAAAAAGTGAGATGGGGACCCTCGTCCTTAATATGCTGTCCTGTTGGGAGCCTGTTGTTATTTTCATTTGCATTCAGATCACATGGCATGTTTGGACAGATGTAATGCCATGAGGACTACACAAAGGTTCTCCAGATTTAATGTTGCTTGCCTGCTACAATGATTGCCTTATGTTATAGTCTTTGCTGAATAATGGTAAATTGCTAAATGGAGCTACAGATTGCTGCAGCCTGAAATAACTATAAACTAGGCTACTTAGAGAGCGGCATACTGCTTTATACTCAAATCCATTTCCCTCAACTACACATGACTTCCAATTTCAATGAAATATATCAGTATGAAATCCATTCAAATCTAAATTTACAATGAAAAACCACTGCATACCTTTTGGTCGGTAGAGTGGGATAAAACATTATACACAAACCTCTCTTTTAAGTGACAGGAAAAGATTGGGTCAATGAGATTTTTAATTACATTTTCACAAAGGCACAGGACTGCTTCTGGGCTGGAGGGACACAGGTAAATGCAGACAGGCTTTGTAATAACACATCTGTCATCCATCTGCCCATAGGCCCAAGAGCAGAGCTCTTTCATTACAGTCTGCTCACACACTCACAACGGCAATCGCTATTGCTTAATTAGAAGATTAGAGGATCCAATTAGAAGATCTCCTGTCTCAGAGATCAACACATCCTTTGAAATGAGACACTTTTGTTGCCCTGAGGGTCGCCATTTCCTTCTTGTCAATTTGATTGTGCCTGAGCGAGTGCAATGGGTTTCTGCTAGCCTGTGGGCACACTGGCCAGGTCGTCCTTCAGCAGAGATTTGGGTTTCTTAGAAGAAATGGAAAGCACATTTACATAGCCGGTACTGGAAAGCCATTTACCACAAAGTATAGTATCAGCCATGCTTATGCCCTTTTCTTAATGCTCCATTTACAAGCCTCTTTTATGTTACTCATCACTTAGTGTAATAACAGTACATTTTAAACCAAGGTATAAGTAATATGCAGTAGACTGCAGTGTGGCCTTACTTCACACTGAGACTTGCCATGTCATAGAAAAAGCATCCAGGAACAAAACCATTCAGAAAAGTCACAGCAATTCTTTTTGTTTTTCTGAAAGTCAAAAGATGATGGCTAAGGGAAAGCAATCTTTTAGATCTGTATCCATTTTTGCATCTTATCAAGCAGCATAAGCTTATCAAGTACTGGATGCTGCATTTGCTTCTGGTGTCATTCTTTCAGGTGTCCACCAAATGAGTATTGATGTGGGGTATGTGTTCATTTAATACCACAGATCAAATTCATTTAGCTTAATGCCATTTCAGGAGAACCTGGCAAATCACTGGCTGTAGACTTCTATGCGATTTTAACAGTAGAAGAGTAAATGCATTTCTTATGAAATTGAGCTGTATAATCAGCTGTATAACCAAATCATTTTGTGTAAGGAATGATGTTTTAAATGTAAATTCTGAATTCACTTCTTAAAACAGAGTTTCTTAAAGAAAACAAGGTTTTAAGAAACAAGGCCTAAGGTTGGTTGTTTTAAATACCAATTTTCCTGGTTATTTTTGTCAGGTATCACACGAGATATAACTCTCAAACCCTTCAAAGTATCCATAATATTTTGGGGCTTAAACTGAAGAATACCCTAATGTACAAAACGCAGTCACTAATGTTCTTTTAAATTGCCTGCCTTGGCCAGAATGCATTAGCACTGGCTGGTGCATTTATAACAAAACTGCATAAAACGGAGCGAGAATGTATTACCTTTAGACACAAACTGTAAACTACTATAATAGGTTTAGCAAAGGCCAGTCTAATTGTTCACTGGAGGATAATATCTATTGCTTCTTGAATTTCATTTGAGAAAGTTATTAGAATTGGCCCACAATTGCCCGAATCCATGCTGATAAAACAACGGCTGTCTAAGCCGCTGGAAGTTAAGTAATTACCTACGAGAGCAAGAACAAATGTAGCTACAGGCTTTGCTCTTGTAGGAACACATATCAGTACCTTTCTTCTCTGCATTTTGCACTGAAAGGCTGGGAAAGATCACGGAGTGCTCCATAGATCATATATCTGAATTTGACAACACTGTGAACTTTGGTGGTGGTCACAGATCTTACTGTCAACTTGCACTGTCTTTTTTTGTTAAGGTATCGATTAATATTGTTTGAATTGTCATTTTTATCTCATGTCAAAAACGTTTAGAAGTGAAAGTGAAGAGGTAAAGACAATATATGTTGGGGTCATGCTATAGGATCATGATAAAGGAAGAGAATACCTGGATCGATACATGATAGTTTGGCTTGCTTTATCTCTTTGTCCACCATGCACCATGTTCTAAAGACTATAATAGAGTGAGCATGATGATAGACAAGGTCACACCTTTAGTTTCCTCTGCATGTTTGAAGATGTGCTTCAAGAAAACAGTGCCGCATTTATTTGATGACCTTCGGTGGTCAATTCTCCAACTACAAATCAACTTTATTGTCTCAGGTGACTCCTAACCAGTAGACATGAACTCCATCATGAGAAGCCAGTTTCAAAGCAAACCAGCATGGAAACCCCCTGAGACCTCTTCTGAGACCTCTGAGCAGAGAGTGCGCTCTTCTGATTCAGGCTAGATTGCTTTTGCACTGGTACTTCACTGGTTCTGGTATTATACCTAGCTTTGTTTGTTTACTCTCTAGCTTTCCATCTGCTGGTTGTCTTCATTTGGACTTTGAACACCGGAATTAAATGTCAGCCTCAGGATTCCTCTTCCCTTTGTGCTACTGCGACATGGGATTTGTGGGGAGTTTGTGTGGCTGTTAGTTCTGTCCATTACCTCACTCTTGTTTCATATCATCCTCCCAGTGGGTGGAACCTTTGCAACTGGTGTGATGCCACAGTATGGTTTTGATATTCTTTTGAATTTGCCATGTATGTGAGCTAAAAGTAAATCCGCTTGCTAAGCTGCTGAAATTGATACTAATCATATTTTCCACTCAATCTAAAAGCTAATGCAGTGAATTGGTGCAGGCACATTTAGAAAACCATATGGCAGAGAGCAGTCAGGTTCAGAGGTATAACATAAATATCTATGCCAGTGCATTTTAAAGTATGGTTTGCCCTTTACCCTTTGGTTTTAGGTACATATATTTGGGTTTGGTACAGATCCTGTGTCTGGTGGTACACAATTCTACTTGGTTTTCCACAGTCCTTTTATCCAGCTCTTGCCTATAAGCTAGTCCAGGCCAGAAATGAGCTTGGCTGAAGATTTCCATTTGGTCGTGCCTCAACCTCATACACAGATATTCCTCTAGAGTCCAGCCAGCAGCCTTTGGTGTAGCCACCAGGAGTCCATAACAAACCTATTTGTTCTGAAGATGATGTCTGTCCAAAAACTGGATAAAGCTATGCTATGCTATACCTTTGTAGTCTGTCCACACTGCAACTTGAAACCACGTGTTCATTTGAAATTATTGTTGGTGTGCAGGAAAGGGAATTACTTTATTTTTTATTTCAACAATCCTTTGCCAGTTATATGAGATGATTAAACTGAGGTAGGGTTTCAGTATGCAATGGTCTTCACTTAATAGTTGCCTTTACAGTAATAAATATAACTTCAAATTTGTTGTTGTAAGAGAAAGCATCAACCTTTCCAAGTAGCTAACTCCACAGTCACTGTCTACATACAGCATTACAAATGAAGACGAGAACCATGCTCTACCTTCAATTACACTCTCTTCTAACCCCACAGGTTTTCTAGTCCCTTTCATTACAGTTCTAAATGTTAAACACGAGTACTGTTTGTGGTAATCACTCACCAATAAGCAGCATGCAATGCATTTGATTATCTTATCTATTGTACTCAATTGAGATGAGAGCGGGTTTCAGGGGTTTCATTAAGATGCCAATTTCTCATAATTATTGAATATTCTGGAGGCAAACTGTCTAGATGAGATTAGACGTGGTTGTTTGAGAATTATTCACTTCTAAACCATCTGCCTCTCAAATTACACATTACCCAAACTGGGTGGCTCACAGTGGACCCTTATTGAATTAGAATTCCTTCAGTGTGTTAAGAGTGGCTTTGGATACCTATGTACTGCCACATGCAGCAAGAGCACAAGCTTCAGTTTTCTCCTTCATTGTTGTGGCTGCTCTCTGCACACCCCTTCATTTATCTTCCGACAGTGCAGGGAAGTGGAGAGGGGGAGGTGGGTGCATGGATGACTGGAGAAAGAGAAAGACTGTGGTAAAATCTGTAAAAGTTGGATGGGATAGGACAGATAGGTCCACTACTTTTACTCCATGTTAATTGTTATGAAGTTAATTTCTATCAAGTTCACTCAATCTCTAGTTTAGGAAAGCCAGTGGTCAGACTGGCAATATATCAAATGAATGATGACATATTTAACACTTTCATCTGTCCTATATACCAAGGCAGAATGATAGCGCTAAACTCATCTGGACACTGACAGCTCTATCGTGATCAGATCATATTTCGAGTATAATATGTAAGGAATAAAACACAACCGGACATGCTGTTATAGGAAAATAATCAATAAACAACCTTTTTAATTAAAGAATGACAACTGTACTTTTAATCCATTTATAGTTTCACTATAGTTTAATAGCTTTCCATCTAACTGTTACAAAACTCCTTCCTGATAACTCTTGATAACTCCTTCCAACATGCTAAATAAACGTCTCCTCACAATGTCATCATGTCAACGATTATATGTTTCTGAATCTGTTTATGTGTAGCATCCAGCATAAAAGTACCTGTGCTAGTTGCTACTATAGAAAAGATAACATATTAGAAAATATTAATAGGTTAATATGGACCTTGCAGCTAGAACTGGTCTGAGCTGCTGTTTTTGAAAATGAATCGACATATTCCAATCTGGTCCCTGGAGGACTAGTTGTTAGGCCATGGCGTAACCTCTCACTGCTGCTGCCCGGGTTCGATTTCTGGCCAGAGAACCGACCCCACCCACTGGGGATGCACACGACTTCCAGTGCACTTCCAGTGCCAGTCCCAAGCCTGGATAAAATTGGGAAGGGTTGCATCAGGAAGGGCATCCGGCATAAAAACTGTGCCAAATCAAATATGCAGACCATTGATCCACTGTGGCGACCCCTAACAGGAACAGCCAAAAGAAGAACAACAATTGGTTGCATGAGCATGAGATTAGATTAGATTAGATTAGATTAGATTAGATTAAACCTGCTTTGACATGCTGCCTAGTTACTACAATTATGCACTTGTCATTGCTGTAACTAACCCTTATCTGACTAAGTACATTCATATTAGGTCAAGAATTGCCTCCTGTCTAGGTGGCAGACAAACTAGAAATATAGTGACTCTATAGCATGTTTATCCCTCCATGCCCCTTCTGGGCTGCTGCTGATGCAGACTGGTTCACATTAACATCTTAATAAGAAAGTGTGTTAAACCATGTCTTTACCTCCTCATTGACTAGAGTGAATTGGGTGTCAGGCAGATTCCTACTGACTTTAATTGAATCTGCTGTCTGCATGGGGAAAAAAGGTCTTTAGAAAATGCTATCAGGATTATCAAGTAATTTTTGGTTGTGTTTGGCAGCTACCACTGTGGTATTATTTCCCCCTGCTCCCAGTCTCACACACAAGTTGTTTATAAGGTGAGATTGGGTGGGATGTTGTACAAGCACACCGATGTGTGTTTTCACGGTTTTTGTTATCCTCTAATAAGTTGTGGTCTGTCGGTTTTTGTTTTTGAACTCCCCCAGGAAATCCAGCAGCCCTCAGATTTAGACCAGAGATGAGTGTGGGAGATTGCCATGAGTAAACACATAGGGCTGATCAACTCCTCGTGACTGGATTACCAAGCGCTGGATTGCTCGGCCGCTCCAGCAATCCTCGCCTCTCTTCCTTTTCCTCGCTGTCCTTTTCAATCAAGTCAGGGGATGATTTTTTGGCCAGGCGTTACAGAACAGTAAATATAGACTTTGAAATGCACCAGAGGATGTGTCTGACTTAAGATTCATGATTTTCAATCCTTTGTTTTTACCAATGAGGAGTTCAGTTGTACTATGATAGTGAGCTTGAACTGTCTTGGATTTCAGCTGAAGATGATGTTGACTCCTGACAGAGTGCAGGCTCCAACCTATTTTCCTTTCCCATCTCCCACCAAACTCTTTAATTTCCGAGCTGAGTGTGAAATATTGATGAAAAATTTTGAGCCTCCTTCTCACCGTGAAAGAACCAATCAAGTCCACAAACCAGCATTAACTTTGGGTTGTCATGGATCCCTACACTTGATCAATAAACTTCACATATCATTATAGCAGGCTGTGTCTGAGGTGCCTGCCTTGTTCTCGGCCTGAAGTAGTAGAAATCTTTCTTAAAAATTGCTTGTGATTCACATTTTTAGTCTTGAGGGCTAAGTGTATTTCAGTGCCAGATTCGTTTAAGGTGTAGTACTGAGCTTTTATGCTACTGATGTGAGGACTTGGACCTTTAAAGTCAAACCCTCTTTTATGAGAATTGCCCTGTTAGCTGCTTTTCTTTTTTCCTCAATACTTTCTCTGCCAAGAGCCCTGGTGGTTTGTTTGCTCACTTAAGCAGGGGGTTTAGCTAATTAGTCCACAAAACTTCTTAGGATCTGAGCTGTGGTAATAAAAAATGGCTAATTACATAACATTTTATAAAAACCGCTAATTAACTACTTTGTAGAAAATGCTCACTGTATGTGATTGTATGTTTAATGTACTAACATTTTCCATTTTCTTAACTGTCTGTGTGCTAGGGTGCTTGAAGACTCAGAGGTCCATTAAACAATCTTTATAATGGAAGTGGCCATCACACTTTCTTTTAAACCTCTGTCAATAAAAAAAAATCAATAAATAAACATATAAAAAGCAGTTGTCACTTCCATTAAAAAGACGACTTTTTTTTAACCCCAATGCCCTTTGCCAGTGAGTTTTAAGATTGTCCCGGACTTACTAAAAATGCCTCTTTAGAAAGAAAAAAAAAAAGAACATGCTTGCTGTTTTGTCAGATTGTAAATTGTTTATGACACTTGTAAATTGCTTTTTAAGACACACTCTAAGGAATGCAACCCTTTGAGAATCTTCAGAACCCTGCAATTTGCCTTTTATAAGACTTCTGCGATAGTGTTTTATCGGTTCTTTTTAAGGTGTCCACTTTGTGTTTTTGTCCCAGTAGACTCCAGAGCAGGAGCAGGAGCTCAAAGAGTGGTGGATCATGCCGTCATCGGAGGGGTGGTGGCCGTCGTGGTCTTCGCCATGCTGTGTCTTCTTATCATTTTGGGCCGATACTTCGCAAGACACAAAGGTATGTAGGCAGCTCATTTCAAGACAAATTGCACACTCTTTCTAAGATGATGTCAAGAGACCTAGTAATTATTTAGGCCATGATTTTTGGTCGGAAGGACTCTGCAGAGATGCGCTGACTTGCTGTGGAAATGCTACGATTCTTTGTGGCTGGTGCGTGGGCAAGATTGGCATCCCTCTGGGCTCAGTGTAGTTCTGTGTTTTTATTATGAAGAGAGTCCAGTTTTCGTTGAGGCTACTGCTTTCATTATCAAGCAGTAGACGGTAGGGACAGGGATAATACCACTCGGAAATGAAGTTTGAAGTGGCGTTGTTATTCCCACCACCTTGTTACATTTTGAAGGTTAATCCTGAAGCGCAAGTCGACGCGAATGGAAAACACCAGCGTCTCTGATTTGGAGAGGTTTTTCATGGAAATTGAAGAATATATTTTCATAAATTAATGGTGACTTTGAACAAAACGATCAACAGGCCTGTTCTTCAAAAACATGTGCCATGCCCGTTTTGCAGTGATTTGCTGGTTTTAATGGTGCTCATTTGCCATTGCAAATGAGAGCTGTGGAAATGTATTCTGTAATCAAACTGTCTCCCATGTTTTATCATCTGAAATTGGTTTGAGGCGCCTGCTACGTTTGCATATAAAAAGCAGCATAGTGGTACAGCCTGCAGCGCTGCACACACCTTACTTGCAGGCATTTTAAAGTCTGTGTGATCGACACTCGCTGTAAATTAAAGAAGCCACTCCAGACAGTCTTTTAAGATCCACCGGTTGCATCAGTCAGATGCCGTAGGGTGCGCAGAGAATATTACTTTTATCATCACACCTTTCTTTGAAACTTCCTACAGGTACCTACTTTACACATGAAGCAAAAGGGGCAGACGATGCAGCTGATGCCGACACGGCCATCATCAACGCTGAAGGTGGACATAACAACTCCGATGAAAAGAAGGAATACTATATCTGATTGTACAAATCTCTGGTGGTGTTATTAATATTATTATTATTATTTTGTTTTGTTTTTTGGATGGTTGGGATGGGAGGGGCATGGAGGGGTTAAGAACGGGGAATGTTTTGTTGTTTTTTTGTTGTTCTTCCTGGGGATTGAATGATGTAGACTACATGGACACCTGAGATGATTTAGCCATTGTCTTTGAGGAGTTGGAGTTGGTGGGGATAAAGGGTTGGTAGTCAGGGGGGGTGGAGGGCTGGGAAGGGAAGGGTTGTGGTTGCCAGATGTTACCATGTATCACTATAGAAAGCTTCACCATTGAACACTTCCCAAACTGCTGGTACTGTTTTTTTTTTTCCTTCAGTTCTGACCATTTGCAGAAACTTCTGTGCCTTGTTCTGAATTTCTTTTCTCTGTCAAGCCTTTGGTTTTGATCTCCCAACTGTCATGCTTCCCCACATATAACTGCACCCCGTTCCTTTATCCGTGTTTCTTTTACCAATGTCGCAGTCTGCTTTCCTATGAGGGTAAATATACACAGCGCCTCAAGACACTCCTGCACTGTGTAGGCATCAAGTTCTTCTACTTCAAACCAAAATACCATCATGTCCGATCTTCTATACTGTGAGAAGGCCAGGTTATATGGCATCATTTCTGCATCCTTTTAGTAATTCCAGAACATGTGAATCACGTTTTAAATATCCAAGAATTCAAATGAGGAAAAGTAAAAGTATGACATGCTAAAGAACATCCAATCCCACTCAGTTCTACGTTAGTACTATAGAGGAGCACTGCACCTGTTTCTATCCTGGCAGGCCTCTCTGCATTGCTACAAAATGCTATTTTTTTAAATATTGCCTCGTTTTCATCAGGTTGTTTTTCAAATTACATGTGCCAGTACTCTTGAGGCATTGCTTCTCGTCTGGAATGTGCAGACGTGCAGGCGAATTATTTTCATCTTGACATGCTGCACTTACAGAGGCACGTTGTTTGGTTGCACTCAGCTAGATGGTGTTGAAAGCCTTTTGTGGATATTTATTTGGCTTTGGTATAATGTTGTCTTGTTTGTTTTAGTTATTTTCATTCGGAAATGTTGAAAAAAAAAAATCCATAATGGCAAAACAATTGTCATGACATAAAAAAAACGTCACATGCCTTTTTGTCTTTCAAATTAGATGCTCTAGCTTTCTTGAGCTGGTGGTGATGGTCCTGTAGCACATGCTTATCTGACTACCTAAAATATCGTCAACGCAAACTGTGGGTCTGTTAGTAGGTTTTAGATTTTGGTTTCAGTATATATGACTTGACAGTGTAGGATGCAGCCAAGATGTTTCTTTTGGACTGTGGGATGTTCTATCATATATTTATACTACCTAAGGACAAATCTTAAACAGTCAAAATATGTTTCCTCATGTAGACCTTGTAGTTATGTGCTAATGATGATGAGCCCCAGCCGTGATATGGTACATATCAATCTGCTACATTTGACTTCAGTGATTACCTCTAGCTTTATTAGCAGTGCAGCTAATCTGAGTGCTGACAAACTGAAAAAAAAGGAAAAATTTAGTCAAAGGTAACTGATTATATTATTAAATATACAGGCCAGTTATTGCTAACTTTATTCAGAATTCAGTTCCAATGCTCCGCATAATCATAATCAGCCTACCTGATTGGCTCTGTTGGATTAGGAATAGATTGGAATTCTCCAGGAAATGCTTGGTGATTAGTGATCCAGACTAAACAAACTAAATCAGTTTAAAAAGAAAAAATACTGTACTATGTTCCTGCTCCAAGGTATAAATAGAGATTTCCATAATGGACTTTGTTGAGCTTTGGTCACAAGTCTGTACTTCTCGATTCACACAGGATCTCCAGGAGTCCCATTTCAACGTCTGCATAAAGGACATACAATTTTACTGATTCAGTATTCGTTCAAACTGGATCGGTGTAGATTTCGTCAAACTCGATATAATGGATGTATATGTGTTAACTGAGAAATTGGCTTTTTTGGAGTAAGTCCTTTCTTTTTCTACAATTAACATCAATTAGCGACTAAAGTCAAAGCTTTATAAATTGGCCCTGGCCCTCAGCTTCACTTCACCAGCATGACGACAAACACAGTCACAATTGTTTGAAAGCTGCCAACATGCTTATCAAACATGAAAGGGTCAGACAGGAAGTTAGACGTGTGAATATATATACCGAACAACAAACAGGATTATGTACTGTATTTAACATTACGTGCAGCTCCACGAACTCTGAATTGAAAACTGAATTGATTTCGAATTCCCAGACGGTTTATTAGAACTGATCAGCCCTGATATGTATATATGCTCATCATTAATGTAACTCGCACTGTCTTTCACCTTCTGTATATTACACTTTATCGCTGAAGCTAACAGAATTCAAACACGCCAAACACACTGGTGTTTTCTGCTGTAACTCTGACATCTGGTTTTAGAAAAAAAAAGAAAAAGAAAAACCTGAAGAAAGCAGGGCCTTCTTCCAAGCGCATCCTGTACCCTCTGGATGAAGAAAAAGCTTCATTTCACGTATGTGAAAATATATATATAGGCATCTGTAGCTCAGCTGACAAAAGTGTATGTGAATGTCGTTTTCCAGAACTCCGACTCTTCCTCTCATGTCAAGTGCAAACCGATCAGTGTAAAGCTGAGGGTACTTTTTATGAAGTTATGGTTTTTGCTCGTCACATCGTGCTGTTGAGTAGACACCATGCCCTGCTGACCTCTTGTGTGTAAATAGGACAAATGAGGATAAGGAGAAATCACTGTCACGCTTTGCTTTATTTTGTTATTTAAAAAAAAGACACCTTCGCTAAACTTTCAGTATGTATTTGACCATTAGAAAGCTTCTTTATTCTTAATGTTTTATAGCACAGTACAGAAAGAATGTCTTACAGCTCCGAGGTGTAAGTAGAGATGTGCGATTGTGTGACTTTTCCATAGTGGACTTTGTTTAGCTTTGGTAAAAAGTCTGGTGGCTTCAATTCACGCAAGATCTCAGAGTCCATCCTCAACATTCACATGTGTGGAAAAAAATCTTACCGTTTTACTGATTCAGTGGTCGTTTAGACTGGGCCGGTGTACATTTTGTTAAACTTGATATGTTAGACCTATTTTAAATGTGTCGGTTGTGGTCTTTTGAGGACTTGAATGTCCAAAATAGGACTCTATGGAAATGCAGCGTTGTGCAAAATTGTTGTTTTTAAACACCTCCATTTTTGTCTGTTATTTGTACAGTGGAAAAAAAAAGGTCCAAAAACCGCGAGCTGCCTGTGGTGAAGTGTGAATTTGGGAATTTGGATTTTTGCCCATGTTGTCTTATTTTCTACTGCTATATTCGTTGTTTCCACTGATTTTGATGCCCCCTTGTTAAATAGTGCAACAGTGTTGATGTATTTTGAATTTAAATTGATTTCTTACTTGATTTTCAAGTTGTTTCTGCCCTGCCTCAGGTTCATGTACAACAAACGAACGCTATGTTTGCATCTCAGGTAGATTGCAACATCGAGCCCCCTTTCATTAATGAAGTATATAAGAATTAATCAGAAGAATCAGAAGTCGGAGGAAAGAAACGGTAAAATTTTGCATTACAGTTGTACATTTTTATGTAGTTCTTTAATATTCGGTGCACTGTACACGAAATGTTGAGTATTAATTTTAGACCTAGTTCACGAAGAAACAACTGCTGAACGAAGTAAAAAGACAGAAAGACAAGCATCAGTTACAAACTCAGCATATTTATCAGTCTGGCTCCAGATGGGTTGGATCACTCGAACGTTTTGGATGTTTCTCACCCATAGTTTTAGGTTGATTTCTTTTGTCTTTCTGCTGTACTTGGGCAATGTTACTGTGTATTAATGAAAACAAAAAATATCCACATTCCCATGCACATTTTGTATTGGTTCATTTTAGACATTTTTACAAAAATGGAGAGTTCTTGTCTTAATAAAAAGAAAAGATATTAATGTTCAAAGTAATTACTGTATTGGGTGTTTTCTTTTTTTGTCCTTTTCCTACATAAACTGGCTTCATGTTTCTGAAATCAAATGGTGTTAAAATAACACTTGAAAGTGTGACCATTTGTGCCATCAGCTAATTAGAATTAAATATCATATAACGATCTTTAATATAGCGTTTTCTCTTCTTATCATGAGTCTAACTTATGACATACACGTGTTTTTAGTGCTGTCTTTGTTTTAAGGACTATAACATGATGGGGTATGCTGTTATAGGAAAATAATCAGCTTGTCATGTTACTGAGAAACCCTGAGGGGGGTCTAAAAGAAGACTCCTTCTAGAAAAAAGTTAAATTATCATCTCCTCACAGATAACCTCACCACGCATATCATGTCAGAGCCAGCACTAAGCTTAGATCTAGATCTAATATAAACCTGGGACTTCAAATGAAGCTACTGTCACAGAAAATTCATCAACAACTTCTGACCAATGAGATTCAAGAGTTCATGCAATATAATACTGGTTATAATAATCCATGGAGCAAAATTTCGGAGAATTCTCAAGGTTGTTCTTTCCTTGTGTGATGTTATAGCTCTCTTGGAGCCTGTTAAATTTGAGAGCTCCCCCAGACATAATTCAGCATCAGTTAAATCTAACATTAATGCTTGTTAGAACACACTGTGACCGTTTAAAGCATTGTAAAGTTTTCCTTGCATTAATGAAAAGATTGCTCGCTGCAGTGGCACTGTGATATCCACCGTTTAAAATATGGAGCTCTGTTGTGCACACGGCGCTGAACATCATACTGTTTTTCAGCCCGATGTCAAGGATGACAGAAAGTCTAGCACTCAAAGTGAGAATATTCCCCAGTGCTCCATCCTCAAGCTGCCTCATGCTCCTGTTTTGACCTTGCTCTTCCCTCCCAGACCCAGCAAATCACTCTGTAGATGCTGACCGTGAGTTTTTGGCTGTTTTTTAATTATTTTTATTTCTCTGGTTTGTATGATACTTGGTTTTGATTGCCTGTGCACAGGCACAACACCTGAGTTGTCACACTGCCAAAGCTCAGTGTCACCTTCTACCTGGATGCAAGGACTCTTAAGGTGTTTCTGCCTGCACATATGTTGGGAGGTAACATTTCCAGTCGAGAGCGAAAGAAGGAGGAAACAAAGAACAGAAACGCAGGTGGGATGGCATTGGTACGTGTACATTGTGTCCATTTGTTTTTCATGTCAAAACGAAAATGGGAAAACAAGGAAACAACTTTTTATTTTATTTTAGCGCTCACAAAAATGGGAAAAGAATTCATTTTTTACATAAAATTATTATTCATTCATTTTAGTGGCAAAATGAAACTGAAATTATCGATAAACAAGCAAAGGAGAAATATGATAGCTTCTTGTAATATTTAAGAACATATTGTTTGCATATACATTTTCCTTTTCTTTCATAATGTACATGAACTGGCGTCACGATCTTATACATACACGTACAAATGCATTGTTTTACCTACTGTAGATACAATGCTCTTTATACCATTCCATTTCTCATGACTTCATGCCAGAGGCTCATATTTAAACCATGATTTCCCTTCACTCTGAGGATTTTATGAAGCCGGGTTGCAATAAGTGTGCTTTAAATTCCTTCAGATGTGTTTCTTGGCAGAATAACACTAAATAGTGGTATAATTCCAGCAGTCACTCAATTGCCACAAATTGCCATGTTATGAATTCCATTTTAGCCATCTATAGACACCAAACTACCCTTTACAGGAGCTAAATGGACTCACTGATGGCTGGTAGGAAGAAAGTGGAAATCATTCACTTCAACAATAGAG
This sequence comes from Pangasius macronema, assembly GCA_037577455.1. Taxonomy (NCBI): domain Eukaryota; kingdom Metazoa; phylum Chordata; class Actinopteri; order Siluriformes; family Pangasiidae; genus Pangasius; species Pangasius macronema. The sequence goes on along the minus strand of CM074959.1, from coordinate 7,675,630 downwards.
GGTCTTAATGGTGTTGGCCCTCTGCACAGTGCATGCCAGGTCAATAGGTGAAAAGGAGACTGATTCATGAAATTGCTACAGATTTCCAGGTAGAGAGATGGTGGAATAGTGTATTAAACTTACTCTAAGGTTTTGGATCTGAGCAGTGCTTCATAGGAACGGGCGAGATGGAGTCATTTCTCTGTGTTTTGGAGTCGTATGAAGGTCTTATTTACCGATTCAAAGATTAGCAATGATTCCTTCTTTTCAAAGGCAATCACCTCGCTTTATTGGTGTCATGGAGGTCATTGAGCCCTTGGTGAGAAGCTTGAATGTGCAAGATATTGTCTCCCTAAGCAGCACACCTTATATTAAAAGCATTTATTCCTCTAAAAAGAACTATTAATTTACCACCGGGTTGAATCTAAACAGAATAACAGACTCTGCACACTACTGAACAGATGACTTGGAGTAAAATGTTTTCCCTAAAGAACGGTTGTGCTGTGTAGATTATCCATCAATTCTGTTTGTGTAATATTCTAAAGCAAACCCAGCTGGTGTCATGCCGTAATGCCATCGTACCGTTTGCATGTCACAGGCTGTAAAAGCTTCTAACAGCATGCTACTCTACATGAACCTTATTTTAGGGCTTTAATGGCTTTTGGCTGGCCTGTCATCACATCTAGGCGTTTTCTGTCATGGCATCAGTGACAGCAGCAGCCTGCTGAGCCACAGTGATTTTTCCATCAGTACCAGGCCAGATCCAGAGATGCAATCTATAATCTGAGATCAGTAAAGAGAGCTAGTATTCTCATTACAAATTACTTCAGGAATAGAGCAATGAACCTTTGTCAAAGGCACAAGTGATGAAAGGTTATTGGAAGTGGTTTTATACATTGTTCCGACTTTATTAGAAACTTTCTGGCAAGTCATAGAGGTAAAATCTTTTTCATTTAGTTAGATTTGGGAATGGGAACCTATGATATTAAATCAGTTGATGAATTTGGTGCTTATGCTTTATGATCTCATATATGTTTCTATAAATTAAGTGTAAAATTTTACTCCATGGAAGGCTCATGGATGGCAACTGTCACCCTTGAAATAAGCCTTGCCACCCCACTTACCATCGAATCAAATATCTACAATTCATTCAAACTTCATCAACATAAATCTAGCTCATTCATTCATTCATTCATTTACCTTCAGGTCAGGGTACCATGCACACACACTTTGATAAACTGAATCACAATTTAGCATAGCCAATCCACAAACTGTACATGCATGCTTTTGGGAGGCAGGAGTAAATTAGAGAACCCAGAGGAAACCCGCACAGACACTGAGAGAACACATGAAACTCTCCACAGGCAATAACCTGAACTCAGGGCCATTATTGTGTTGTATTTTTTTTTCTTTCAAATTACTTCTTGTGGGATTATACACCTACAACACTGAACCTAGGATTTTACCAGTGGGGACACACTGAAGGGTTCTAGATTTAACCTCTTCTTATGAGTGTTGGAACTACAGTAATGCCATTAAATTTAACCTCTTCTTATGTCCCATGGGACTGATGTCCCATCCAGGATGAACCTTGTGCCCAGTATTCCCAGTATAGGCTCTAGATCCACTGAGATCCTGACCATGATAAAGCGCATATTGAAGATGAATGAGTAAATGGATGTCAGAAGGGATTCTTAAGGGCTCTTTAGATAGTTATGGGTTCTTAGTTTGCTAACGAGTTTCCACTTGAAACTCTGTATGACGTTCTTGTAGAGTTACACCCAGAAACTTTACAGGATCACAGATAACAAACCAAAGAAACATTTAGAGCTATGACATTATTGCAGTAATGTCATTTTGTGGCATTAAATGTGCACCAAGAACAAAACAAACACTACTACTACTACTACTACACTACATGACTGGGGGAAATGATTTCTTAAGGGTCCTTTGGATGTTTTTATGTGTTCTTAGTATTCTAAAGAAGTTTTACTTGGAATCCTCTCTGAAAGGAAAATCCTCTGATGTAAAGTTGTATACCTAACCTTTAAGAGTTAATTCAAGGGCTCAAAATAAAGAAGTCTTTAGTTATGTGTACTTAATTAGGTTGTCGAATTCTTAAGGGTGCTCTTGCCCCCACATCTGAGAGGTCAATGTGTGCATTTAAAGAGTGTTTATTATGCTTAATACCAAAATCACTACACTATTAGAACAAATTAAATCTAGCACTTCAATTAATTCTTCAGTTGTCCCTCTGGGGAACCCTTAGCTCTACAACAGAGTGTTAATTTAAAGTAGAACTTTTTGGGAAGCCAAGAACCCATTATTAGGAACCCTGGCAGAACCCTTTTCTAAGAGTGTAGGCAGTGGTCAAAACAGGCAGACAAGGATATGAAGGTCAGAACCATTTGTAAAGTGTAGCTGAGGAACTGAATCCTAGCAGAAACATGTGATACACTGAACAACAGAGAAACCTAAGGTATTTTCAAGGAAGACAGGATAAAGGAAAACAAATGACAACCATGGTAACAGGATAATGAAAATGGGAAACACTGGCTATATATGGCTGGAGAGACAGCGTACAGAGTATGACAGGTAAATGGGGTCAATACTAAGGTGAGTGTAACAGTAAGAGAAGCAATGTAACTAGATCATTTGCACTCTGTGATTATATTTTGTATGTCCTTTTTGTTTATTTAAATTTATAGCTCAGTGCTGTTGAATTCTTGAATCTGATTGGTTAGTAGGTGTTGATTAACTTTATATAACATCAGCTCTGACAGTAGTTTTGTTTTGTCTATAAGGCAAATCAAATCAAAGGTTTACATTAATGTGCATTAGTTTATATTAATGCATTAGATTGCAATATATTAATGCATTCTAATACAATATTGTTCCTATGCTAACTTACACAGGGACTTGTTTGGAGGAGACTCACGCAGGACATGAATATAGGAGAGACTCACTCATTAGCTTAAGAATGTAATCAGTGCAATCATTGGCACGCTGCTGTTGTATATGAGGGATAAAATACTTCAGGGCATGCAGTTATGGGAAAATAATCACCTTCAGGGTGGTAACAGTAACTTCGCTTCATGTTGGGCTGCATCACACCACCACGTCATGCATTATTTTCCTGTAACAAGTCTTTTATTCCTTACACTTTTAAATAATATGTTATTTATCTCAGTGGTTCTTTGCATAGTTAGGAGTTCTTGGGATAATAAAGGGCTCTAGTTGGATCCTTGCCTTAAGGTTGTAGCATTTTACACTGAACCTTTAAGAGTTAAGTTGTTCTAGACATAACCATTTTATAGTGTACAGTAGATTTCAGTTCCACATCAGCACATGAAGTTAGTGCTAAAACATATGAAAGAGTTACTGGATTCCAGGTGAACTGATTAGTAGGCAGCCCAAAACATCACGTGAAACTGAAGAAAAGAAAAATAAAGTCCAGTGGTTTCATCATTATTCCCTTTTTTACTGAACCAGGAAGGAGAGCTTCCTAGTGTGTCCCACGCTTCCCTTGTTAGGAGCTTTGACCACATAGACCTTTATGAGTAAATAATGGTTGCTTGTCATTAGTGGTAGCCAGTATATTGCTGTTGATTCCCCTCATGGTAGCTACTATGAGCAGTAACTACATCTGTCTGCACATTGAGAGCTGGTTCAGACCATCCAGAGCCTATAATTGGTGAGGTGCAGTCCCTGAACATTTACCTCCAAGTTTTACAGCACAAATACACACACGAGGAGACTTAATTTACTGAAGCTGTTTGTGGAGCAGTGGGAGTTGTGTGTAATAGTGATGTGTGACATTGCTGATGTTACTCTGTCAAACCTACGCAGACAGAGCATTCAAGAAAAAAGTCACCTCTAGTCCATCTCTCACTCTGGTTATTATAAGCAATGGTATTGGTATATTTGATTTTTTTTTTTTTTTTTTTTTGGTTGCAGTTTGCATCATGAAGATGAAGTATGTTTTAAAAAGCTTTTCTTTTTGCTTTATCATGGTGTGAGGCTGGGACTCCTGATGCAAAGTCATTTATATGTAATAATTTCTGCATTAGCTCAATTATAATACGACAGTCAGCATGCTACTCCAATAGATATTATAGTTTCGCCATTTGTTCAGCATTTTATGGTAGTTAAGCCCATTTGTTAGTGTTTTTACTATTCCAGCAGTTTGCTGAAAACAGATGCATCAATAATTCAAGTATATACACTCA
>CM074959.1:7649064-7671358 GCA_037577455.1 Pangasius macronema | reverse complement strand
ACCACATCCCAAAGGTGTTGGCTCTTGGATTCAGATCCGCTGAAGAACACTGAACTCATTGTCATGTACACTGACACTGAAACTCATTGTCATTGTCATTGTCAAAGGACACTGAACTCATGTTCATGAAACCAGTTTGAGATGATTTTTTGCTTTGTGATATGGTGCATAATCATGCTTTAAGTAGCCATTGGAAGATGGGTAAATTGTAGTCATGAAGGGATGCACATGATCAGCAACAATATGCAAATAGGCATTCATGTGATGATTGATTGGTATTAATGGGCCTAAGGTGTTACAAGAAAACATTCCCCACACTATTACACCACCCCCACCAGCCTGGACTGTTGACACAAGGCAGGTCAGGTCCATGGATTTCATGTAGTAGGTGCCAAATTCTGACTGTGGCATCTGTGTGGTAGAAAAAGTCAAACCAGCCCTGGCACCTGCAATCATTTTACAGTCGAAATCACTGAGATCACTTTATTTTTCTCATTTTGATGATTGTTGTGCACATTACCTGAAGCTGCTGGCCCTTATCTGCATGATTTTATGCATTGCACTGCTGCCACATGATTGGCTGATTAGATAATTGCATGAATTTGTAGGTGTACAGGCATTCCGAATAAAATGCCCAGTGAGTGTATAAACCAATAGCTGTCATTGTGACCAAACAGAAACCCGCATTCTCAGCATGTCTGATAGATATGAATACGTCTGAGAGATTTACAGTACTAACTGCTCTAGGAAAGCAAAGCACTTTCCTTAGAAATCTTAAATAATCATTACAAAATATAAAGCAGAAATATGCAATGTACATACCTACACTATACACAGAAATATAAAATATAACATCTACAATATAAGGTAATATGAGGTATATAATGTACTGTAGAATATTTTCAAGTACGTTTGATTTTCTCCTGACTTTCTCGCATTGTGGGAACCCGTCTGTGAGTTGCTGCAAGTTGCTGCGAGAAGCCAACGAGAGTCAGCCAATGAGGGAAAATCAAATTTATCTATGTAATGTATCCAATTGCATCCAATTTATCATTCATCTATTCGTATGGGATGGTGAGAGCAAAAGGTGAGCGCAATAATAATGCTTCTATAAGAAATTCATTGGCATGTCATATCCAAATGGTTGTAAGGAAGAGCAAAAAGTAAAAACAAGCACGACATGATTTTGGCCGGCACACTGTATAAAAATAGCTACTTTTTTGCACTATACCTTCAGTTCTCTTTGCAGAACAGACAGTCCTCTCTGCCTGCATCCCCCCAACCAATGTTTTCTCAACACTTTCTCTTATTTCTCTTTTTCCTTGTTTCCATACAAAGCAGTGACACAGACACATGATAGAGAGCTCTGGTGTTTATTTTTGTGAGAAAGAGGGATTTGGGGATCCGGCACACTTCAGCAGGGATCTCTCCAGGTGAAGGATTGTGCAGTGTGTGAGTGCCTCATCCCATGCATACCCTTACATCCACCAAGCAGTTGCTCACAAGTGAATAAAGTTGTGTAATGTGAAAAGGTTATCGATTCTGAGATTTTGAAAGTGTGCTTACATTTGCCTACAGTTAGTGCCTATGGCCTTGTATCTTTGCTGAAGGACCAATGCAAGAATAAAGAGTAAAGAAAACAAATAATGTTGGTGAAATGTCTTCAATTTGTGGTGTCAAAAACAGAACAGCACATGTACAGTATAAGGTTAGAATATGAGACACTATATGAAGCATTAACATGCATGCTAATGTTGCCAGATAACTGCTTTAATCCCTACTTCCAATCATTAGCTATGAATTGGTATCTAATATGGAACCGCAGATACTCAAGTGTAAGCAAAAAATATATATAAATAATTAAAAAATCTGCACAACATAGCCCACTTGTACTGTGTTTCTTAGCTTAGGCACTGAGACTATGGAACACAGAAGACTTCATACTACCAAAGGTTCTAAGCTTAATGGTATTAAATGAACTTAATCTTGTGTTAACTTTGAATTTTACTTACTTGCAGAGTTGTTTTGAGTGTCGAATACTTATTAGTGCTCACTTGCTCATTTTTCCACGATGACAAATTATGATGTTGAGCAATTCGTCAGTGTGACAGCACTGAGCAATGCAGGTTTTTCTGCTTAATGAAGTAGTTTTTCTGCTTAATGAAGTGTATCAATAAAGGGTTTATTTATTTGTTGTTTGTTTTCTTTTTCTTTGAACATGGAGGACATTTAGGTATATAAACAAATTATCATCAGATGACATAAAAGAAAAGTCAGTGATTATTTTTCCAGTGGTAAAAAATGAGAAACAGAGGCGGTTCTTCAAATAGACAAACCACGAGGGTTGGTCAGGGTCCCCTTCTGCCCTCACATCTTCATGTCAATAATGCCATGTGGAGTTCATTTTATTTGTATAGCACATTTCAAAATATGTCTTAAGGCAGGAAAAGCAAGTAAAAATAAAACAAGGAGGCAGTAAGTAAGCAGTAACCCTGCTGACACAATGTTATTTGAATATTAAGAATATTGCTCACATAATGTTCCCAGAGTAACATTACTAAAACACACACTCACCAGCCACTTTATCAGGAACACCTGTACACCTGCAACTCATTCAGGCAATTATCCACTCAGCCAATCAGGTTGCAGCCTCACACTGAATAAAACCTTGCAGATACAGGTCAAGAGCTCACCTGAACTGCACACTTGAAGACTGGAAAAAAAGGCCAGGCAATATTTCAGTGAACTTATGGCCACTGTAGCTTTAGATTCCTGTTTTTGGCTGGCAGGAGTGGACTCTGCATCTGCTGTTTTAGCCCATCCACTTCAAGGTTCAATATGTTGTGCATTCTGAGATGCTTTTCTCATCATGGTTGTAAAGAGTGGTTATTGGAGTTACCGTAGCCCTCCTGTCAGCTCAAGCCAGTCTGGCCATTTTCCCCTGACCTCTCTCATCAAGGCATCTCTGAAATACTCAATCTATCCTGTCTGGTGCCAACAACCATGCCATGGTCAAAGTCAATGAGATCACATTTTTTCTCCATTCTGTAGTTTTCTCCATTCTGAAGCTCTTCACTTAACATGGGTGTCTCCTTCTAAAAATGCTAAATAAACGTCTCACAGAAAACATGACCATGTCAACAATTGCACACATTTTTTAAAAATGTTTATGTGGCATGTCCTTGTTGTTTATTACTGTAGAAACGATATCATGTTAGAATGAGTGCATTAATATAATTAAGTCTGAGCTACCGTTATACAAAATTAATAAACACTTTCTGACCAATCAGATTTGAACTTCAACTGATATGTTGGCAAGATACAGTATACTTTGCCTTTAACATTTTTTCCTGAACATTAACGAGATTAAATAAATAGCTTCTTGTGAAAGGGTTTCTGAGGTATGTCTACTACTAGATGTTTTTAAAGCTAATTTGAAGGACATGCTTTTAAGTATATCTTCTAATTAACATTATTTTATATGTTATTTAATGAGCATATCAGAATATCTACATCTGTAAAAACAATGGCATGGATGTTCGCTTCTTTTCATAATATGGAGCATAGAAATGAGTTCACATGGTGGAAACATAGGCTCTGGGAATATAGGGTTATTTCCAACAAAATGTCAGTGAGTGAGCATAGGGTCCTGGGAATATAGGATTGTTTCCATAAATACAAACAGGAAACAAAGGACTCTGAGAACTTGCAGAACATAAGTTGACCTCATGGCATTGATAATTCACAGTCAAACAGATACAAAGGACAGCATGGTCTGGTGAGGGAGGACTATTTAAGGACTATTTTGTTTTGTCCACTTTTAGATTGCAATGGAACTCTAAATGAGTGCTTTATTAAAGGCGCATACACTTGTTTGGTGAAGCAGTTACTGTAAGACTGTACATTACTGTCTTGACTGTAAATTACTGTCTTACTGTCTAAATTCATCCTCAAGTTAAAATTAGATGGTCTTAGTATCAACTATGACACAAATATACACTATATGGCAAAACTTTTGTGGACAGCTGACCATCACAACCATACATGGTTCTTCCCCAAACTGTTGCCACAATGTTGGAAGCACACGATTGTATAGAATGTCATTGTGTGCTGTAGAATTATAATTTCTCTTCACTGGAACTAAAATTCCCAAACATGTTCCAGCAGGGCAATGCCCCTGTGCACAAAGCAAGCTCCATGAAGATATGGTTTGACAAGTTTGGAGTGGAAGAACTCAAGTGTCAGAGCCCTGACCTCAACACCACTGAAAACCTTTACACCTCATTCAGCTCTTGTGGCTGAATGGGCACTAATCCCCACAGCTATGCTCCAAAATCTAGTGGAAAGCCTTCCCAGAAGAATGGGGGATATTATAACAACAAAGGTACTAAATCTGGAATGGGATGTTCAAAAAGCACATATGGGTGTGATGGGGAGGTGTCCACAAACATTTGGCCATATAGTGTGTGTTGTGTGCTACAACTGGCTAATTAGAATGATCCAAAACAATTACTGAAAGTGAGTGAGTGGGTTAATACAGGGGGTTCGAAAAACTTGACTGGCAGTATATATTGTGTAGGAATTTTACTTAGAACACCAGGAAGCAGAGGACTGGGGTCAGTATCAAGGTGGTGCTGCTTGTAAGAGTTGAATAACAAAACTGAAAATTTATGCTTCTGGTCAAGCATATCCAGTACCTGAAAAAAATTAATTTAGTCTTATGTACTAGGTATAGTTAATGGAATGTTTTTCAATTTTAGTCAACAATACTGATGCATAAATAAGTATTTCTTAAATGGATATGATGTTTGAGGGGCAATCATACCTCTTTTGAGCATTAAGGACAAATATGATTATAAGGACATTATAAGGAAATAAACATGATATGTCATGCTTTATAAACTAATGAAAATGAAAATAGGACACAACTCTTAACCCTCAGGATCCACAATAACCCTGATCAGGACAAAGCAGCTACTGAAGATTAATGAATGCAGTACACAGAATATGCAGGTGATTAGTTAAAGTATCCTTCTGGAAACCTTAACAGGCTTTTCTTCTTCTTTAAAGGTACCCCATATTGAATTGGCTCAAAGCTCCCATGGTTTTAATGAGTGTGCTATTTGTTTTGATTGATGTCTTTGTAAAACTTTAAGTTAGTCTTCTCTAGTGCTTATCTTAATGCCTGTATTTGCATTTAACACCATTTTGATTGTATTGAGGTATGGATTTAATCCTAAGAACAAACTCCATTCTTTCAGAGGACTTTTTAGCAAAGATTTCTCCAAAGATTTTCAGAGATTATTAAACCTTATTGTCAACCTTTAATGATGTCATAAGCAACTTGTCAGTCCAGGTAATAACCATGAACATGAACATGAAAAAGCATTAATAAGTAGAAATTCTAATTAATTCTCCAGAAAAAAACACAGAAAAAGGGTTCTAGTTCAATGGGGTCTAGCTGTAGTTACTGTTGTAGGGTTCTACATGTAACCTTTAAGGGCTCTCCCATTGGGACAAATGGAGAACCATTTAATGTTCAAGAAGTATTTATTCATTCATCTTCAGTAAGCACTTTATCCTGGTCAGGGTTAAGGTGGATCCAGAGCCTATCATAGGAACAATAGACACAAGGTGGGAATAAACTGGGTGAGACTCCAGTCCATCGCAGGTCACATATACACACACTCACAGTTATTCACGCTTAGAGACAATTTAGAGTATTCTATCCAGGTACCGGTAGGTTTTCTGTGGGCAGGAAGAAACCAGAGGACCCAAAAGAAACCCACACAGACATCGAACCAGGTACCCTGGAGCTGTGAGGCAGCAATGCTATCTGCTGTTCTACCATGCCACACAAGTATAAATACGAAGAGCTCAAGAGAAACCTAAACACGCTGCACTATTTACTGCTTTAAATTCTTGACCATGAATAGGAGGACTCTCCAATAAAGTGGGGCAAGTGCCAATCATTTCTAGTCATTTACCTTGTCACCTTACTGCCTTTCCAATTCTTAAATTGAGCCACAAACCTTCAAAGGCCATCCTGACTCACATCTCATCATCTTTTGCTCCGTGAGGGAGGAGGAGGTGAAGGTGTTAGTGCCCTGAGTCCTGGAGCTCCCTCTGAATCCAGCGCAGCTCACCTACAGCAGCCAAGAGGACATTTCCTGAGTGCAGCACGGCCTGATAAAGTTAATGAGCTGACATACAGCAGTGAGACGGCTGGTAAAATGCATGCAAGCCGCTGGTGTAGACTTATCTGTCTTTCACACAAAGGCCGGCCTCTCCCTGTGCCCCCTGTGGCCCAGCAGTAGCAGCACAACAGCAAGCCAAGGCTGACCTTTTCCAAATGCTGCATACACCAGCCTGCTTTATTGTGGTAAGCACTGCTGAATACCTGATACCCGTAAGGTTTTATTGCAAAGGCAGTACTTGCTGTGTGGAACAAAAAACCCCTTAGGATCAACTAGCCACACAAAAGTACATTTTATAAGATGAACCAGTTTTGTTTTTAAACCCTGGATCTCTTCAGATCAATAACATAGTTATGCCAAGACAATCATGAAAAATACCTGTATGCCCCTTGAAGATAAAATGTTCATTCACTATACGTACCATGTGACCATTTCAGTTAGAAAATGTGAAACATATAAGACAATCATATCGATTGTCTTATCCTTAGAGAGTATTAAAGGAATGGTGTGATGAAATATTAAATTATAATTACCTCTTCAATCCAGATGTAGTCGATCAGCCAGGATATTTGGTGCCTGATGTTTGCTTCTTAAGTTTGCACTGGAGAAATAAGGCTTATGTAGATATCATGTAATGAAAGTCTATCTCACCTAAAACCTTTCCTGTAATCAGGAGTCACACCTGTTTAATGAATTGGTCTTGGCCTTTGTTGAACTAGTAGTTATGGCTCCTTCTGCCACAGTGGCCCATTGTGGATAAGATTGGGCACCAAAAGGTTCTGTACAGAACACTAGAACTGAATGTTATCCTGTCAGAGAAGGTTTCAAGTAGGTTTCAACATTTCTTGGATAGCTAATAAGTCATAACTATATTAAAAAAACAGTAAGCATTCATTTTATTTTTTCTAAGAGTGTACAATTTATTGAAATCTATTTAAAAAAAAACAAAACAAAACCGTTATCTGTAATATTATGGATTAACTGCAATCACTTTTTTCCCCTTCTGTGCCATTTGGCATCATTCCTGCCTCCAAAAACTTGAAGTCTTGAAGAATTGCAAAGAAAATTCACATATCTTCAAATCAAAAGTAAATCTACAAGTGTGTACATGAAAAAAAAAATAGGAAAAGCTTTTTCTATCAAGGAACATTTTTTGTAAGAATGTATATTGATTATAATACAATGGCACTTTGCTTAAATTTGTAAATCCTGACTATTACTGCAATTTTATAAAATCATTTATTGAAAAATGAGATTCTGCAGTTTCTCAAAACTTAACAAGGCATTGATGTGCATGTGTGGAAAATATTATTATTACTTATTAGCTTATCTAAAATTAAAGCAGCACGTATCAGATGGTGTACAGTATATGTCTTCAGTGACTACATTTGTAAGGAGAAAATAGTATAAAAAAAATCTTCACTGAATATTTCCTTTAATAAACAGCACACACTAAGAGCTAGGAGAGTGCGTACAGTACTTGCTCACTGTAATTTCATACTTATAATTATGCTATCATGTTTTATGATTAGCCACTATATAAAATGCAATGCTCTAAGACAGGGCTTCAGCCAGGATACGCTGTAAGTATAAAAAAAAAACCCTCAGGACATATTTATTTAATGAACCTAATCCAGCTATTCAAATAATAGGAATGTTATTTAAATGTGCACAATAGCTTTTTTCATTCCTGAGCTTTCTTTATTATTGAGTTATTGAGGTTTGGATTAAACCCACTGGTAATGCTCTACATTAAGTTTCCTTTAATTAACATTATTTACAGAATTCATTAAAAATTAACAAACCATGAACTTCAGCATTAATAAACTGTAAGTATTGTCAACAAACTAACAAAATAACTTAACAGGCAACATTGTTTATTGGTCATATTGGTGACTGTGAGCCCACTGGTGGTATAAACACTGGGTAATGCAGGTGCTTTGGTTATAGGAGCTCAATATTAAGTATATTAAGACTGATAAAAGTGGGTTATGATTTCCACCACTGGACCCCCTGACTATGCTTCACGGATGCGACTTTGAGATCCATTGCTCTTAGATCGCACCTATTTACTTTGCCTATTCAGAGGAGCTTAAAAGGTCTATGATTTGTTTTTCTATTCTACATATCCTTATCCACCACTGCAGCACAGAAAAGGAGCTGAACTCACACAAGAGCTGGAGCTACTCCTAGTGGAGAGCTTAGATACAAACACTGCATGCATCACACTTCTATATACAGTACCTGAATCTACTGTCATACTGTAAGTCATTAACAGACTGAAGAGGGGAGACCAAGGTGGCACACTCATCTAATCTCGATTTACCAAACCTCATTTTGTTCATATTTGCAGAAAGGTCTGTAAGAAAAGGATGAAGAAAACATTTCTAAAAGCTGGATGACATTGGTCAACAGGAAGCCTTTTATCCTCTTTCCATCAGAGGACAGAACGGTGTCCTTTGATCCAAAGATGAAAGAGCATTCATTTGGATAAGTAGATGATACAGCATGACATGATCTGAGCAAAGAAACAGCCCATTAAAATGTACATCACCACATATTATCCTGCATTGCTTGCATTTAGACCCTAAATATTGGCAGTGTATAATTAGTGTATTAACTATAACTATGTTATTCCCAAATTAAGTGATAACCACAGTAACCTAACAGATGGATAAACTATGATACATCAGCACAGTGATTATTTTGGCAGGCACATGTGCTATAAATGAATGTTTTCTGAGGAAGTCAGATATAGAAAGGGCACTCGATCTGGATAAAGAGCACTGTATTGACACCCAGCCCAATATAGAGCAAGCCTAAATAACAAGTTAATGGATCTTACAATTAGCTCTGTCCTAAAGAATGAAGCAAATTAATCAGAGCTGACCAGCTCTACCCTCTCTTTCTTGCTTACTGTCTACGAGAGGCTGCTGACATTATTTTCTTTGAGTTGATTAATGGCAGGGCCAGTATCCAGGACAACAACGTCAGACTAAGAATAATAGTGGCAGAGATAAAGACAGGCATGGTCCATTCATCCCGATTTAGCTGCTTCATGTTGAGGTTCCATAAGCCGACAGCGCTGCAATTTACTATTTGATTAACAGCTTTGTCCAGAGTGGTATTTCTCTATCAAAATAATGTTTGCTATCCCTGCCAGGATATCAGTCTTGTCTTTTGCTTTATGGAGTCAAGGGCTTCACCAGCATGAACATGCAGAAACTTTAGGTTGATTCTGATATGAACTTGTGCATTTATCATATACAGTTGTGGATGGAGAAAATGAAGAGACTCCTGTATTCTTTTGAGCTATGTGATAGAGTGTGGTGTGGTTCCTCAGCATTGCTGCTCCATACATCAGCAAGGCGTGTTTTCTCCCAGAGCAACAATGTGCACATGGGAGCAGCCTGGCCCCAACAAGCCAGATGAGCACTATTTTTCAATTATTCCTGCAGCCTTTGGCAAGCAGCACAAAGGCAGCCAGCGAACAGCGGCATGTTGCTGGACATCTGTTTAAGTGGCAGACACCAAGATGAAATGGAAGGAGCTCTGAATCACATCCAGGTCCTGATGTAACTCTCCAGATCCTCGGTGATTTTTTATTTTTTTTAGTTAATTTATGCTCGTTTGATTTGACTGCCCTTACAGAAAAAAAAACACATACCACGCAATTCACATTTCACATCAAAGTTTTCCACTTGTGAAATTTTTCACATTTGATTTCATGTTAATTTTTCACATGAAGGGCATGTGTTTTTTTTTCCACATGACTTCATTATTCACATGCCATTTCATGGAAAATGCAAAAATGTGAAATGTGATTTTTCTGTAAGGGTGTTCCTGTTTGTACTGACTGTTCCTGTATGAACTTTTACTATTCCTTTTGCCTGCTACTGTTTTTTTTTTCAGTTACTATTTGTATAAACTATTCCTGTATGTTTCAGACTGTTCCTGTTTATACTGACTGTTCCTACTTGTTTTGTCTGTTCCTGTTTATTTTGTTTATTGACTGTCCCCCTTTATACTGAATATCCCTGTTTATACTGACTGTTCCTACTTGTTTTGTCTGTTCCTGTTTATTTTGTTTATTGACTGTCCCCCTTTATACTGAATATCCCTGTTTGTATTGACTGTTCCTATTTGTTTTGTCTGTTCCTGTTTATTTTGTTTATTGACTGTTCCCCTTTATACTGAATATCCCTGTTTGTATTGACTGTTCCTATTTGTTTTGTCTGTTCCTGTTTATTTTGTTTATTGACTGTCCCCCTTTGTACTGAATATCCCTGTTTGTATTGACTGTTCTTGTTTGTTTTGATTATTCCTGTTTTTTTGACTGTCACTATTTGTTTTGACTAATCCTTTTTGTATTGACTTCCTGTTTGTTTTGAATGTTCTTGTTTATTTCTAATTTCCCTGTGTGCATTGACTGTTCCTGTTTGTTATGATTGTTTCTGTTTGTATTGACCATTCCAGTTTGTGATGACTTGTTCTGTTTGTTTTCACTCTTTTTGTTTGTTTTGACTGTTCCTGTTTCAAATGACTCTTCATGTCTGTATTACCTGTTTCTCTTTGTTTTTGCTGTTCCTATTTTGACTGCAGAACATCTAGCTAAGAAGGCAGCTTTGCTAGAGAAATATAACCATGTATTAAAGAACCACTGTTGTACCCCTTAGTTTCAACAGTCATATCTTGACATTTCCAGCATTTCATTTTACAGCGGCATAAAGCTGAGAAAGTGCAGGACACGCTTAAGACTGAGGCAGTGATACATTAAATCTGCCCTTAAAACTTGAATTAAAAGCTTCCCCGCCCTTCCCAAGTTATTGAAATATGTAAAACCTAAATTATTATAAAAGGTTTTCATTAAATATTATTTCAATCTAGACCCCTATTTTTTTCCCCTCTGAAGTGTGTGCAAATGATTTGTTAAACCATGCAGGATCCTGTTCATCATATTCATAAACCTTTTTACACAGATGCTCAATCTCATTTATTTTGCTTACCACACCCTCTCTGCTGGATCTCTCTCTCTCTCTCTCTCTCTCTCTCTCTCTCTCTCTCTCTCTCTGAAAAATGAAAACATCATTGCAAAATAGACTGTGTTCTCTAAAATGATGCTGCTGTATATTTATAGAGGTATAATGAACAATGAACGGATTCAGGCTGTTCTCAAAATATAGATGTAGTCATACAATGCATAATATTATTTCAGGTTATACTTTTCTGTGTGGTACTATTAAATGATTGACACATTAATGATATAACTCATATTTCAGTAGATATACTCATACAGCTCAGACAAAAAGATCCAAATTCATTCATTCATTCATTCATTCATTCATTTCTATGAAAATCAATACACCAATTCACTGACACACCACAATCACATTTATATAGTAAAAGTGTTCTGTTTTTATTTCATATGCATTTTCGAATCCTAACCACAGCCCAGATAAATACATGCACTTGATGTTGCCCTTAAAAAATCCTCCAGCTGTAATGCAAACCGTAATTATGTGATTTCTTCTCTTAAGTGTTTAAACTAAAATTATTGGATATTTACTTACATTTCCTCCAAAGCTGAGCTTATATCTTTCCTAAGATTTCTGCACCTCTTTCTGTATCCTCCAGCTCCGTGCCAAAAAGGCTTTGTTTTAGATGTGTAGTAATAAATAAATAAAAGAATTTGTATACCCTGGAACCACACAGTGAATTTGTACTTTCATGTTGGGAGCCTTCCCGGCTGAGGATGAAGTCATGCAGCACCAAGTCATGCAGCACCACTGTGCAGCGCTTTTGGTTCATTACCAATCTGACCAGTAAGAACTGGTGCTTGTGGTGACAGATGCTCCCCATGGATCATCACAGACTGTTTTTTTGTTTTAATCATGTCTTGTTCTGTCATGGACTTGAAAGCAACAGGTGATATTAAATGGTAATATTAAGCCAAATGTGGAACAGCTTATGAGGGATTTTCAGTGGTCAAAGGACAACAAGAACCTTATGCTGAAACACTTTGGCACCAAAGCAAATGTCAGTGACAAGTCATTTGTAATATCTTGGTCTGGGCTTCGGGTTCTCTCTGACTGGACACTGTAAAAATGCAAAAAGAAGTATTTATGTGAGCAGTGCTACAGACCAGAAAAGTACTGCCCATTTTCACTAATCTCACTCTTAATTATAACCGTTTCTGATTAATTTGAGGTTGTTAATGTGGCCATATAAACTGGAAAATTATCTGTTACTCCTCAATAGTTTCTTACCCTGTTACCTTCAGAACAGTTGCAATAAAACAAAAGCACACTCTGGAGTGTAATAACACAGAAGGAGGAAGGAGAAGGAGGACAAATGTGCACCTGTCTTGCATTGTTGCTTCGTTCTAAAAGTTATACTTCCGTGGCTCTTCAGGTCACATTCTGTGGCACATTATGCAAGACTAAATGGATGTTGTTCTTCTTCTTCTTCAGCTGCTCCTGTTAGAGGTTGCTACAGCGGGTCATTGGTCCACATATTTGATTTGGCACACTTTTTTGTTGGATGCCCTTCCTGAAGCAACCCTCCCCACTTTTATCATGGCTTGGGACCAGAATTGGGAGTGCATTGCCAGGTGTAATACCAGTGGCTGGGGTTGGCTTCCTGGCTGGGAATCGAACTCAGGCTGCAGCAGTGAGAGCGCCATGGCCTAACCACTGGTCCTCCAGGGACACTTGCAAGAAAAAATGGATGTAAAATAATAATAAATGCGAGGCAGCCTGGGAAAACTCTTTACCCTGTGGAATGTATATATTTTGTACTATATACAGAGAAAATCCCATTTAAAGATTTTATTCCAATTCCACTGAAAGATGCCTCACTTACCTACTTCTCCACATCTACTTTTGGAGAAACAACATCAAATTTTAAAGAATTATATGTTTACAATGAGAAATGATTTCTCATTTTGATTATCAGCATCATTCACATCAGCTTCTGTCTTATCACCTGAGCAAAAAGTCACTCACAGCATTTAAACACGAGCCTCATCGTTGTCTCTTCACTTCACTGATCTCTGTTCATGATAATATTAGTGCTTAAATAATCATTAATAATAATAATATTGCTTAATTCAGTCAGTTCTGTTGTATAAATTACTTTTTATTGGGTCATTTAAACATTTTAAGTTTATCTGCTGTTTTGATGATTTTCGAACAATTTGATCGTCAAGAATTTTCAGTTTGATTTTGATCATTTCAGTTTGACAGCGCAGGAACATGGTGGACATTTTGACAGCCAGTAACTGATTACAAACTGAACAGATTAGACTTACTGTATGTCAGCTTCACTATGGCACGTAGCTATCCAAAAACTTGATCAAAGCGTGACATTCACTGAGTGAGGAAATGACACTTGACAAGGTTTTAGATAGCTTTAGGCAGAATGACTGTTTTTCCTGCTGTGTTTCTTAAATTGGCTCCTTACACAACATGATCTTTGCAGGCAGAAAGCCTAGGCAAGAGTAGAAAGTAGCCTAAATAAATATTTTCAAATTGTTTTGGTAAAATATTTGTGTGTTTATTTAAAGGAGAGATGTCATAGTATATTACTAATTCAAGCAAAGTATATTAATGACTAATATGATCTCTCTCTGCAGTAATCTTGAGTAAAAACAACTAAGTGAGCATTTAGAACGATGTACAGATCAAGTCATCCAACACATCAACATTGTTTTAGAAAGAAATGGGTCTTGCAGGGGTCTTTGGATGGTTGAGGATTCATAACTTTCGAAAATCCTACATAGAACCTTTTAGGGTTTCACTAAAGGTACAAGTTAGATTTAGCCTTTATTTCTAAGAAAGTAAAGTTTTTCTTCCTTGGTTTAAAATTATATGGCTGCTGACAGGCTACATGATCTATTTCTTGTTATTTTATACACAAGGTTTTATTGAAGCAAATCATTTATGGTTAGCCCACTGTCCTAGCTAACAGCTATGTTCAATCCATCCCATTTTCTAGGGTGTTCTGAGAACAACTGGATGCAATGTAAGAGCATTAACACAAACAGAGAAGCTATGTGAACTGAATTGGATTTTACCTAAAACAGAAGGTGCCGAAAGGAAAAGGGCTGTGTTAAAAGTGATCATTTAGTAAGTCATCTATCTAAGTGATAAATATGCCCAACATGCAGGGCTGGCTGGTATAAATGAGCTGACAGGGCTAAGCCCTCCCTCTTCCCCTAGGGAAATTTTATTTGCTGTTAACAAACAGGTTAAAGTGGATTGTTTAGAAATAATGGAATGATACGAAGTAAAGCTTAGGCCTATTTCTTACTAGGCCAAAATGTAGATTCACTCAGACACTCATTGTTGACACTTGGTAAAATGCCCCATAGATTTCATGTGCATTGGGGCCGATTTATTTAAGCCCACTTCACTGACACATCCATAACCCACCATCAGTAGTAACTGATAAAGTGTAAAATACAATAGCCAGTGTTCCACAAGGTGGATTACTTTCTTAATCGCTGATGATTCAAAATGTCTTTGGAGAAAGTAGAAGTAAATAGACTAAGCAAACATTGTTCAATCAATTTTCAAATTACACGAAGAGAAAAACAATAGAACCATAAGTTTTGAGTGTTTTAAATGAAAGTGCTGAATGATACAGCTTTTCTGTTTCTATAGAATGACATAATTTTTGTTTTGAACATATAATACTTGACTTAAAATGTATCCTGTCTATCTGACTGTCAATGAAAGTTTTCCTATGTGTATGTTTAATAGTTTCAGGCCTATAATGAGACTCAACCATAATAGTAATGGTGACTTACAGGTAGGTCGTTGAATCTTTTTGCCCTTCCATTCAGTATCGTGACAAGCAGTCACTGGGAACATAGCAAAGAGATTTCCTTAGTTTAAAGCTGCATTACGCTCCCTCTGATCCTCTAGCACTGATCAGTTGGACCCACCATCTCTCAGGATACAAGGAAGGCATGCATCAAAGCTCTTCTCTGGTCTGGTGCCTAGGCAGTGGAATGAACTTCACCTAGATTTCTGAACAGCAGAGTCATTAGCGGTCAACGACTAAAGACCTAATTCTTCATGAAATACTTAAATTAGCACTTTGTTATTTAAAAAAATAATGATAATAAGTATAAAACAAAAAATAAAATAAAAATGTCTTGTGTGTTTTTTCACACTGTACTATCCTCCCCAGCAGGGTTATTAGGCTGTACTCTTAGTCCCTGACCTAGTGAGCCAGTATGAGGATGAATTAATTGATAGAGACTTGTATCTATTGATAGAGACACTTTTCTAAGTCGCCTCTGCCAAATTCCGTAAATGTAAGTATAAATGTAAATGTTATGTGAAGGAAACAATTAATATGTCACATTTTCAGAACATTGCCAAAAAGTTACTTGTGAGCACAGGATAACTACTTTTAAAATGTTCACTCATGTCTATATTTCACTGTACTTAACTTCTCTAAATTTGCCATCCCACAAAACACACTATATTTATTGATGCCTAGTTTAATTGAAGAATTTTTATTCTGCTAGTGGTCTTCTGTACAATACTAACAGTCTAGCATACTGTATAAGAAAAGCATTCATGCTCTTTGTAAAATTATTTACAAACTGCTGTTTTAACCCAGCTGATTCAGTTAGTGTGTTTCCCAAAGCTTGGCCTGTGGTGTATATCTGAGCTTCGGTATGCCCAGTCTGAAAGCAACTATCGATTTTCTTTTCACTCCTCAGGGTCCAGTACCATTTATAGACAGATTCATGGATCAAAGGTTTCAGTTTCTGACAGACAAGGTTCCATACAGGCTGAGCAATATGAGCCTGTACTGGACATGCTTGGTTCTTATTTTGTTGTTGTCACTGTTCAGTTACTTATGGACAAACTGAAGGACCCCAAAATAGTTGCAACTGTAGGTTTAGGAGGGAACAATGAGGCCATTACAGAGGTTAAATATGGTGTGTTGAAACACACATGCTTAATTTTACATATACAATGGGTGGCAATACAGTGGGGGCAACACAGGCAATACAGGCAATACAGTGGGGGCAACAACTTGAGTGAAAAGTAGAATCTTAAATATTTACATGAATCTCAGAATGTCTTAGTCATTAGTATGTCCTCTTTTTTGCTTTAATGACAGTGTGCATTCGAGCTGACTCCACAAGTTTGTTTAAAACTTGATGATCCATGTTAGCTCAGTTCCATCAGAGTGTCATCTGAACACATGCGTTAATGGAAGGGATAAGACTCATGGAAAATCTGACCTTTTGTACAAAGGAGTTAACATGGTCAATATCACAAATTTGCTTAAATTTAAATATACCAATTCTTAAAATGTACTCATGTAGACCTGGTGGCTCATCTGAAATAGTTTCTGGAACTGAGAGCATGCAGCACAGAAGTTCATGTCCATCAGAAGGGCCCTCCTTGTAGTTCAATGAATAGCCAACCTTGGATGGAAGAAACGATGTCTACAGCAGTGTGTGGCAGGTTTTCCCCTGGCTGATAATGACCCAGAAGATGAACCAGCATGTTCAACTCTAACATCACTTGTCCGAGTGATGAGCGAGTATGAACCTGCATCTGTGAACCCAATTTTCGTTTACATTGATACATCCATTATCATGTTTTATGGCATTAATTGCCATATAGTTCAGGACACTCCTGAGAATTACATGAGTTGTTACCATAAAATGAACTTCTGTTATATTTCTGCTTTCAGTCAGAAGTTTTCTATCTGAAGTTTGAATGCTGCCCTTGTGCATTTTTACACTAAAATACTTTCAACATACATAGCCATGGCTATCATCAGTAGTCTCTGTGAACACCAGCCTCAGTCAAAACAGAAACTTTCCCCAAGTTCAAGAAAATCTTCCACTGAGTTACAATGTGTTCCAAGGAGCTTCCAAGTTTTAACAATTACCTAATCTCTATGTACATCATGACTGAAGAAGAAGATAGACAGAGAAAGAGAGAGAGAGAGAGTGTATCATCTGAGAAGATGAACTAAACCCATCTGTTGCTTGTGCTTGAGACCACTTCCCAGTGGTATCCTTAATGTCTGTATCATCAAGAAAATAGGCCTCTTAATCGCCTTCATTAGTCAAGCTGGTGAGACAGTAACAAATCAATAATGGTAAAGAATTACACCAATTCCACCTGTTAAAGAAAACAGCGTATTCATACAGAAAATAAGTGTAGGGCATCAATTACAAGCATACGGAGTGGCACCGTAATTTCAGGTTGCTGCAGAAGCCCTTCATGAACAAACAAACAAACAAACACACACACACACACACACGCACACACACACACACACACACACACACACTGTAAAATGCTTTTAATTGAGTTATGTAGAGTGATGACTCACTCTCTCCCCAAGGTTAGTCTCTCTGAGGATTTAAAAACATAAATCTATGGTGGGTTTGTCACTCTTTATGCTTATATAAAGACCACTTTAGACAACTCTTCATTTGGTATTTATCTGCCCAATAAATACCCCCTTTTTTTCTTTGACTGACCACAAAGCTAAGAGCAGTGGCATCCACCACACACCTATATTTATGGAAAACCTTCAGAAGTGGAACAAGGGGAATTATTTTTACCCGGCATTAGAACGGGTTGTGACAGGAGTGCTTTGACGAAATGGGGTGCTGTCAGTGTCCCTCGTCACCAATCACCACAAACTGCAAGGTCCTGTGGACGAGAGGGACCGACAGCCAGTCACTGAACATCAGTGTGTGCAAGTCAGGCGACGGCTGCAATTAACCCAGCCCCACAACACACACACACACACACACACACACACACCACCACCACCACCACTACCGCTAAGCCCCCAACCGCACTACAATCCTGCCACTTTCTCTTTGTCAAGGGAGCCTTGTAGCTTGTTTCAACGCTACACTCCAAATGTCCTTGATATTAATTATTGTTTGCCTGTGGTTTTTGGGGAATGTCTAGGATGTGACACAGTAATGATGATGGATTACAGTAGTCTTAGAAATGGGCAACATATAAACCTTAGCAAATATTGTGACATAAAACAAGCATCTGTTGTGTTATTTTATTTTTCTAAAACATTTTGCACAAATACACATAGCTGTCCATTTGTATTTTGAGATACTAAGATATACAGTACCAAAACATTTTTCATTATTAACACTTAGTACTGTAAGCAGTATACTTATGCCATTATTTCCACTTAACATCTGAATATTTTGACATAATCTCTTAAATTAACAATTCGAAATGAACGTATCTTAAAATAATGTGTAGCAATAATGAGATATTACGTAGAAATAACAACATCGCAATTCTTCATGGATAAGAATGGATAATATAATATTTCTGTATATTATTATTTTTTGTTTTTTCCTATAAAACAAGCAGCATTTGGGTGTGAAAAATTACATCTTAGACCCATATACCAGCTATAGCACAGTGCAAATAGGAGAAACATCTACTGTGTAAAACAAATTGAGGAATAGATGCTGTAATAAGTCCATGCAATGAGGCAATACAATTTATTAATTGATCTCAGACATCCTGACATGTGACAGTGGTTTTTGACTGAGCATGATGGAGTAATGCAACACTGATGACATTTCTTTTGGAACAAAATAGTCAGCTGGAGTTGCTTGTGCTAGGCAAAGTATTTTTGTCTTATTAATTCTCCAAGATAATATGTCTTGACAGAGCCTCCCAAAGCGGATCCATAAAGCAGCCCTGCAGAGAGCTTTGCCTAGGCTGGCCTTTTGAAGAAGTTATTGCTTTGATGTATGAGGGAGCAGATAAAACAGCGTGGGGAGTGAAGAGTAATTGCACTGGGTCTATGGGGGGGACAGTATTTTGCCCACACAATGACTTCAATCTCTGCCTTTCTCAGGCAAATGGACACTGGATCATACTCTGACCACTATACCTCTAAATGATTAACCTTTTCCATGGGTCAACGTTTAATTACTGCATTGAGCCGTGTTACAAATTCTTGTTTGCTTTGTTTCTCCTGTAAACAATCCACGATGGTTACGGGTCTCCTCTTCAGTGTGCTTCTTATTCATGGGTCATATTTTATTAGATGATGAGCCTTGGATGGGACTGGTAAATATTTCAAAGTAAAAAATATGAAAAAAAGCTTTAAAGCCAATTGTCTTTAAGCTAAATATTATTTTTTTTCCTGACAGTGAAGCAGTGTGTTCATGGGTGATCTGTCATCAAAATTTGTACAAACAGTAATTATGATAAATGTAACATCCTGTATTTGCTTTAAAGTTGCAGCTCTTTAAACAAGCTGCATTTGATTTAATTGGCTGTGATCATGCTGTTAAAACTCACGCAGGTGCTTTGCAGCCAAGTATCAAAAACTTCTTTTTCATTTGAACTTTGTGTAAACTCATTGCCCGCAACAGAGGAAATGTAACTGGAGGAAGATGCAAAAATCAGCTGAAACCATGGCATCAACAGGCAGTGTAGGAAAAAGTGCTAAAGCCCTCAACTCAAGCCTTAGCACTCGACTACAACTGGATACTCCAGTGAAAATGACTTGAAAAAAACTGTAAGTGGTTGAGTAAAATACACTTCAGGTAAAGTGTTTAAATATTTACTTTTAAACATATTTTTGAGTGACTCGCTGGCCTCTGCCACTTCAGTCTACAGCAGTGCTGTTTAGCTTATAACTGAGTCTATTACAATGACTGATATGAGCTGTGTATGCAAAAAAATTTAGCTTCTTTCCGTTGCTATTTCCGCATTTCTGAATTTATGCATTTTTGCATGATAAGAAATTGAGTAGAAAATTGCAAATTGCTTATGTTTAAACTTTTTATTTAATATATCTTGAGCACATCAGAGTCTCCACCAATTACCAGGCCATCACACAAACATAAATCTAAAATATATAATACATATTAAATATTTTCATTTATTCATCTTTGGTATACGGGTCAGGGCTCAGTGGATTTGGAGCCTATCACAGGAAAACTGGGCACATAGCAGGAGAATTCACCCGGGATGGGATGCCATAAAAATGGTTCTTTACATCATAGACACACTGTCTGAACATACACTTTGCCTCTGTTTGGGGAAAGTTATTAGATTTAATTCCAATTATTTGCTATAAAGCAAGATCTTGGCAGTCGCCAAGAATATTTTTAATGTAGGCTGATTAGGTGTAAAAATTGTGACCCTGGCAACCATGTCATTAACTATCCTGTCCACTGTTCCTCTGCCAATGAAAATGTTCTTCGAAACATCAAAGATCAAGCTTGGGCAACATGATTCCTGCCTCAGTGGGTCTCGATTAATCAAATTAATAAAATAAAATTAAATCACCAGTCATGTTACTGCATTTCACATTTACATTTTAACAGTTCAATTAGAACGACTGCTGTTATATCTGTAGCACATATGCTATATATTTTTTTTGTGCCGTGAAAAAAATCACTACCTCATCTAACTCAGCATAAAACACCTTTCAAAATGCATTAGAGGTATATGTACACAGAGCAGATGGATAGTCTGAGCATGACATTTTTGTTACTGAATCATTTCTAGTGATGGATTAAGTTCGACATCGTAAATGTCAGCTATTGCCTGTGCCACGGATTGCATCACAAGCTGGCTAGCCTCATTGTAACCTCCACTGTTTAAGTTGAAGCTTACTCCGAGAAGGTTTTGTTTAATAGCAGGAGCAAAACAAGCAATTTCAATCATATATTTCAGCACAGGCACTCGTGTCATCACTGCAGCGCTTGGCAGAAATGCTAACTGTATTGAATGTTAGTCTGCCATGCAATATTTCACTGAAGGAAACTGAGCCTTGAGGGCGAAAAGAGGCTGAGAGCTATGTGTTCAATCCGAAAACACAATAAACTGTGTTGCATCATCCTTATATTCAGTCGTCAATAAATAATGGGGTAAAATGTGTTCACATCCACCTGTCATTCTGCCGTTAGCAACATGGTGGTAGTGGGATTCCTCTTTTCTGATCGCACATCCAGCAAGCTCTGTGCCCCTGATGGGGATATTTCATCTAATAAATTATCTATGAAATGTCTTCACTCTCTCTTGA
This sequence comes from Pangasius macronema, assembly GCA_037577455.1. Taxonomy (NCBI): domain Eukaryota; kingdom Metazoa; phylum Chordata; class Actinopteri; order Siluriformes; family Pangasiidae; genus Pangasius; species Pangasius macronema. The sequence continues at coordinate 7,650,083 of CM074959.1, read as the reverse complement.
GCTTTCTTGTTTGTGATGCAATAATTGGAGTAAATGCACTCTATTACTTTTCTTCAATTTCCACAGAAACCACTATTGTTACAAACAGTGCAAAGTTTTGCACTCCCTATGGTGTTTAAATGGAAAAATAGAATAGAAGCAACTCTATTTTACAATTTAACTCAGACAAATTAAAAATGGCATGTGGGTGTGTCCTGTAACAAAACAGCAATCCAAAACATAAGGCAAAATCAACAATAAAATCGGCGATTTCCTGTCAGATCGGATCTAGAGGCTTTAAATTATGTAAGAGGTATTAGGGAATATATAATTATACCACATTGCTGTTGAATTCCCGTTATGAGAATTATGAGATTATTATAAAACAAATGTGAGACTGTCTTGTTCTATTGGCAGATAATTTTGCTTCTTTCTAAAAACTGAATGCTGAAAGAAGTAAAACTATCTGCCAATTTAACGAGGTGATCTCAAGTTTGTAAATAGACATTTGGATTTGAGATCAAAAGATGAATATGAGACAATAGATCATAATTTCAGCTTTTATTTTCTGATTTGCATTTAGATGTGTTAACAACTTCTGGCACCTTTGGTGGCAGACCACCCAATTTCTAGGTGAGCAAAAGTACAAGAACAGATAGTCTTCAAGTAAATTAAAGTAAATAACACTGCATGTCTCTTGCTTGCAATAACTGCAGCAAGCCAGTGACCCACTTACATCAAACTGACGCATTCCTCTTTTGTGGTACTTTTCCAGGCTAGTACCACAGCTTCTTTCAGTTGTTGTTTGTTTTGGGGGATTTCTCCCTTCAGCCTTCTCTTCACGAGGTGGAATGCATGCTCAATTGGGTTAAGGGCTGAAGACTGACGTTGCAGATGAAGTCCTTTTTTATGTTGGCAGTGTGTTTGGGGTCATTGTCATGCTGTATGATGAAGTTCCTCCTAGCTAGAATGGATGCATTTCTTTTCAAACTGCCAGACAGAATGCTTCTGTAAAGTTCTGAATTCATTCTTCTGCTACC
>CM074959.1:7599430-7640811 GCA_037577455.1 Pangasius macronema | reverse complement strand
ACAATTTGGCTGTTGTCAAAGTCTCTCTAATCCTTACGCTTGCCCATTTTTCCTGTTTCCAACACATCAACTTTGAGTCTAGTCACTTGCTGCCTAATATATCTCAACCCCTGACAGGTATTGTAATAAGATAATCAATATTATTCACTTCACCTGTCAGTAGTCATAATGTTATGGCTGATCGGTGTATCTCTATATGAACTTTTTACATTTTTTTAGTTTATACAGTTATTTCCATCTTTCTGCTACTGCTATTATTTATTGCACTATTATTATTATTGTACTGTTTTTGTGTGACTGTCTTTTGTTTCTTTATTTCTCTGTTTTCTTCATTAAATGTGTGAAAGATGAGATATAAATAAAGTTTATAAAGTTATTATTATTACAGTTTAATCAATATTATTGCCACAGACAAAACAAAAACACAGAATAGCAGTTAAATAAGCAAACCTAAATCTTTGTGGAACTTATTAACTTGTCACTCTCAGATCCTACTGCACCTCTAAATAAGTGCTTTAAAGTGCCTAAAATGAGTGATAAATGTTTTGGCCTTTTTAGAGATCTATTAGATTATATCTGGATTGTTCTAATAAACTAAATTCCCTATTCCTCGGTTAGGTTTTAATATTTTGGGGGAATTTAAAATTAGTTGTTGTTTTTTTTTTAAACAAAAAACAGAAAAAATATAGGGTGTTCAAAAACATTTGACTAGCAGTGCATATCAGTCATAGTGGAGCTTTAATGATTTTAGAAAATATGACATGTTACTCCATCCTCCATAAAATCCAGCATGTATTTTCCCTCAGCCTCCACCAGTGTCAGGTTTGGAGCTTGTTTTTTGGTCTGATCCTCCCACGAAAAGTCAGAATCAAAAGTGTTTCTACCTGCAAGGGAACATTTCAGTATTGATTTTTTTTCCTAGTAACAAGCTTCTATCTAAATCAGAATTCTTAATTCCCATAAGAAACTGATGATTAAGCTGCTGATTAGAAGATACTTATTTGATTTGTATTCATATTTGATTCAGATTTCTTTCTGTTCTCACCTTTGAATAATTCTAGTAATATGTATTGTATTGGTAATACTTTACAATAAGTTTCCTTTAACGAACAATATTTACTGCAATAATTGAAATATAACAAAACAATGAATTTCAGTATTAATAAATCATTAGTAATGTTAACAAATTCTGATGATTAACTGAATCAGGTCTCGATGTGTAAATTGAGACCATTCAGTCCTACTTATGAATTTTGCCAATTAACTACCACAAACATTAATTAAAGTAATAGTGCATATTTGTCACTGTGGGCTTGTTTTGAAATGCAGGTCTTCATTGTGTGGCTTATTTAATTATGTTATTATGTTTAATTATGTTAATTATCTACTTACTTATGTAAGGAGTAAAACACAGCATGGCATGATGTTATAGGCAAATAATCAATGACGGGGAGGTGTGATGAGGCACAAAGCAGAGCTACGTTTNGCAGCATGTCCCAAAGTGTTTTATTCCTCTTACACCACATCAATTTGCCAAAGATTTTTCATTTATTAAAGACGTTTTTTACTCATTTACGGTTACATCCTGTTCCCACTTATGTTACAGCAGCTATAATCAGTCTTTCCCTCATCAGCCTGTTTTTTTCTCTCTCTTAAAATAATTAAGACAGAAAATGTAACTCATCATGTTACAGAGGCATAAAGCGCAAACTTGAACAGCTTTACCTCTGACCATTACAAAGCACTGACATGGAAGACTCCTTCAATAAATGTTAAATTATCATCTCCTTCAAACTTTTAAATAAGAACACATTTTAAGACTTTATTATTAGGTTATGTGGAGTGCCTGTCATACAGGTCCTTGTGAGGATAGCTGTTACTGTAAGATTGTTTACCTTGCAGACATAACTATTGTCTGAGCTGCTGTTACAGAAAATTAATCAACACCTTCTGACCAATCTGATTCAAGAATTGAACACTGATGTAGTATAAGGTGTATTAATGAGGAAGTTCATAGTTTGTAAATGTTTACTAATGCAAAGAGTAGTTCAAAGAATCTTAATGCAAAGCATTACAATTGTATCTCCATATCTCAAAGCCCAATTTTCTTCTATTCAAACCCTGCTTCTCTCATGTTAGGTAACTATATTATTTCAGTCAGGCACATAATTTCATGAACATGTTTGCACCATTATCATAGCACCATATTTGATCCATGAGATAATGTTGTCCAAAGTGACTTCTGTAGGACTAAAAGTTGCAGCTACAGATGGTGAGGGTTCATTGTTAATTATGAGCAAGCACAAAACCTCAACATGAAAACATTATTATCCATAGCCTAAATCCCACATTAAATGTTTGAGCATGAAATGCTGAGGGTGCTTTATTCAGAATAACTGCTGATACATAGCCATCCTACACAGGTCAAGTTTCATATTATGGCATCCTTAGGGATGAACTTAAGCAAATATGCCATATTTCTATTACCAGTAATCCAACTGCTCATAGACTGCCATAAATGTGGTCTATTAAATCAGGTATCAGGATATTGCTCCAGGTCTTCAGTTTATCTGCTATTTATTGACAGCACCCAGGTAAATTCAAAATATCCTCAAATGACTCCAAGCATCGAGCGCATTTTGATTTCCTCCAATAGGCACCATATTGAGTAGCATTTATCGCACTCAAACACCTGTACTGCAAATAAGAAATCCACCCCATTCTTTTTTAGAAGTGACAGCGTTAGCAGAAGTATTTTTTGGGTGGCCATGCCACTCTCGCCTAGCCTCTGCTGTGTCAGTGCCAGTGGTATGCCCTAAAGTCGTGTCTCTTTGATGTGCGGTAATCTCAGAGTGTGCAGCACTCTTGCTCTCAGCTGTAGGAGAGACAGAGAGCTCTTCTTCCGCACAGTAACAGCTCTGCCGATGGGACGGAACCCATTCAGACCCTCCACTCAGAGTGCATGTCTGTAGAAAGCTTATTCTGAGAGGCAGCTCACTCAACGGTGCACTCCATGTTAATTCTTCTGGAGTTTTATTCATCTGGAGAATGAGGAGGCAAACATTTCTTATGCACCTGATCTTTACAGGGTGTCTGCTTTAGTCTTTCAAAGATTCACCATGTGCTCTCACAAGTTCATGTGAAGTGTATGGTTGAAAAAATAATGAGCTGTGTATTTCCTTCATCTTGCATCATCTCAAATGCAATTTCTATTTGAAGACATTGTTTAGTCAGAGAAGGGACAATTGAAGGGACTGCGCAGAGTTGCTCTCTGGTGGAAAATGAATACAATGAGTAATACATGAGGAATGTCGCACCTCACTGTACACTTCCATTAATGTTGAAGGATTTAGTTGGTTTCTTTCAGAGGACAATGAAGAAAAGAAGGACAGCCCAAATACTTGAAGACTTTGAGCATCTGTTATTATGCCTTGGTGACTATCTAAACGTTTAAGCTAAGATTTCATTCATTGGGTTTGAGAAATGGATTGTGTCTAGCAGGTTTAAGATTGGCAGAAGAAATAATACTATAGCCATGAGAGCCGGGTGAAAAAGGCAGTGTGTACTATTTACAATTTACAGTGTGTACAATTTAGGCATCGCCCTACCTGCTTATATTCTACCTGCTTTTTACATTTCCCTCTATCATACAATCACTACCAAGCTGGAACCCAAACATCATACATGTGCTTTCTATGAGCNAGCACCTTTCCAAGCTACCACTAATGCAACATCTGGGCACTCTTGGAGAAATGAACATGTTTTTAAAGACCATGAATGCAAAACCTTTCAGTTTGGGCTGCTTGGCTGAATCTCAGTGGTACCATAGACATCCCTAATAGAGCATAATTAGCCCTATCTCTATGGTTTGGATATCATCCTTCAACCTCTATTAGTCAATGCAGTATCTTAACAGCCCGTACAATATGCACACTTGTGTTTTATTTTGTGTTTAAAGATGTAAATAGCTGTATCATCTGGCTAATGCTAATTTTCACCCATATGCAAATGGACACTAGGATATCGTCCTTATTTGTGCATAGGAAATAATTTAACAGCGATTTAAGCTGTCACATGGTCTTGCATTCATAAGGCAAAATGCCACTTTCTTAACTACACATTCTGGCATATGTAGCTCTGTTAGTTCATTTATAACTGCACAGGACATTTACAGTATTTGAGCTAGGTGAGGGACAGAGCTGTAATGGCCGTCACACTCTCAGCTCACGGTAATTATCAGGTCTGCTGGAGGGTTGCGCTCTCATGCTGCTCACTTCTTCATTTTCATGTTGTTATGTAGAGGTGTTGTTGTGGGAATGGAATGAGAGGTGGCACCGTGTCCCAGAGTAAGCCATGCATCTGCGGAGCTGCTGAATCATTCCTCAGCACAGCCATGCAAGCTCTCAGATGTGCAAGAACAAATTAGAATCACCTTCCCCGCCTTGTCAAGAGATGTCTTGTGGAGAGGGCGTACTCGCACAGGTTGCTAGGCTTGAAGAGGCAAGGGTGGACAAATAAGAGTAAGAGACATCCTCTGATGTGTGTTTTCAATCCAGCTCGCTAACATTGCTGGGAAAGGTAATCAGGTTGTGTAGCATGCTGATTAGCTAGAAGAGAGAAAATATATGTATTAAGAGGGTGTCCTAGAGAACTGGACACAATGTCCTAGCTAAAGGCTCCAGGCAATTATTCACACACAAGGAAAATTAGCCCCTTTCAAAAAGCAGTGTTGGCTAATAACACACTCTGAGCACAGCACTATTAGATACCTGGTTAAGTCATCTCTGGGTTGTTCATTAAACTTTTTTAGCTGATGAAGAAAAAATAATCATGTAGGCTACCACAGACATTTTAGCAGAGAATCTACATTCTCCAAAATTCTTGCAGTTGTGTCTTATTTGAGTCCGTTGCTTCTAAAGGGCTTGCAGTTTATTGAAGTATGCACTCTTAATGACCAAGTCTGATTTCCATCCAGACAGTTAATAGCATGAAATCTGCTAGACTTGATGTGTGACTGCTTCCACTGCAGCATTTATTCCCTGATATGTATGCAAGCACGCAAGCATGTCTTCCTATATTTTTCTTCACTTGGATGTGTAGAACTGTCTGTCTAGCTGATAATGTGTTGTTACAACAATGTGGAAATAATAGTGCCTACGTTATTAGCCAACTGTATTTGATAGATACTATTTCCAACCATTTTAGTTATTACTAATTCTAGTTCTCTAATTCTAGATAGCTAGGAATAGTTATCCCATGTGGAGTCACTTGATTTACAAATGGGGTAATGAGAGACCCTCTTTTGTTTAATTCATTTATTTTACAAATCAAGATAAATATTACTCAAACTATGATAAAAGGTTTTGATTGCTATTATTTATTATTTTTAAATGTTTCTGGGAGTCTTTTCATTATCCAGGCATGCTGCACTAGCTCAGCAAAGGTTCAGCCAAAAAGGCAAATTTCAATGTCTATTTACCTCCACTAGTCTGTCAACAACATTGAGTGACTCTGACTCAGTGGAACAACAGAAATCGAGAAAAAAAACGTGAAAATTTGTCAAGAAATGTATTGAATATGAATTTACAAGCCAGAAATTAAATAACAAGAAGAAACCAACAGTCCAAGAATTGGACTCGCAGAAACTATATAATGTCCATTTAGGGTCATTTGACCAAAAAGTTTAGAAAATATTGCTGTAGCTCAAGTTCCCTCTCTCCCAATATAGGAAGGTGAATGTTCTGCTAGTTTCTTAGTGGTTTTCATGGCTTCATAATAAACCTTGCTAATGGTTTTCATTACCAATATAATAGTTAGCATAATATTTGCTAGCTTGCTAGCATTTGGCTTTGATTACTTTATGTGATATTAGCTTAGTATTAACTTGTGAGTCAAATACCTACTAATGGAGATTAAACACTCTAGCATAAACTGTAAACTGGGTAATGATAACATGCCCTATGCTTAGCTAGTGGACTGGTTTAATTTTGCTAAATCTGGACCAAATCTGTTACAAATGTAATAGTAAACCTAGTTTTAGCTTGATAGTGACTGGCTTTAATTACTTAATATATTATTAGCTTAGTAACAGCTGACTTATTAGCAAAATCGGGGTAAGTATTAAAATCAAATAGCTACTGTAACATTAGCTAAGCTAACTGTTAAGTTGGTAATGATAGCATAGTGATTCTAATGTTTGCTGAATATCTTAATGCTGCTAAGTCCAGACCAATACTGTAACCAATGTAATTTTACTATTTATTTAACTGTGTGTGTGTGCTCTTAAAGAACTATTCAGAGGGTATATAAAAGTGCATTTTATAAATTTTGCAGGCATGTGGAGTACTACAAAATACTGCATTCAAGTGTGACAGTTATATACACATCGAGTGCCAGCGTTTTTTAATATAAATAATAAAGACTTTGTAGGGAATATGTCTATCATTTCTGATATTTATTCATAGTTAGGGAGGTGGAGGTTTTCCGAAGAGACCAGGAAATTGGATTTGGTTAGGTTTTTTCTTTTGGTTCTCACTTGCATTAAATATGAATCAAGGAAGCATGTAATGAGGCTGAGAACGAAATGGATGGTGTTAAAGTTGATTGATGACTGACCATCCACTGTTCCGGATGATCAGATCACATTTGCTTGATAAAATCTCAATTCAAGCTGTCTGCCTTCTGTGCCTTCTGAGGAGACCCAACTCTCCAACAGTGACTGATATTGAGTTCCTGCATAGACCTTTATGGAGAGTTTCAGTAAATGTCTTGACTGTGGAAGTGATACTGACTCTACTCACTTTATAGGTATAGAGACAGATAAAGTGTTACTAGTTGTGGTTAGTATATTTTTCACAATGAACTTTTGGGGGAGTGTGCGAGCTGACAGTCTGATCCAGACTTATTTTTGGATGCTGCTGAGGCCATAGTTGAACATGGCAGTTTAAATACCTGGTTATTATAACGGGTCAAATCCTGGGACATTATTAGCCTTGGAAAACCTCCCAGATGCTGCTGTAGACACAGTGCCTCCATCCAAGGAAGGCTCTGTTGATGAACATGAACTTCTGTACTGTGTGCTCTCAGTTCCAGAATTTCAGCTGAGCCTCTAAGTCATCCACATGAGTGCATTGTAAGAACTGGTACATCCGTAAATAGTGTAACATGGTATATAGATTTATTATTTATCATATTTATACTATTGAATTATTTGTCGCCTGTGGATTGCAGATAACTGAATGCAGTTTGACACATTCTTAGCTGTTTATCAGCATTTAACTGCAATAATACAATAGAAAAAAAACTTTTTTTTTTGCTTTAACTTTGAAAAAGTTGACTATTTGACTACTTTTATGCACAGTATATGGGCCCTATTTGTGGCTCGGCAGCTAGAAATGGCCCTGAGTGAGAGAACAGAGGAGCAGAGAGGCTGGGGTTCGGGTAGCACCGAGATCTGCAGAGGGGAACATCAGGCACAATCGAGGCATGCAGCATGGATTAGCTTACGAAAGCCAGGCAACCAGAGATCAAATGAGACATATGAAGGACTGAATCCAGCAATCTCTGATTTCTGCCTCTGAGCATGTGTGACGATCTGGCAAATCAAAGCAAACTTTCTGATGTGCTGGCTTAGATAGCAACCAGACCGCATCCTCATTTGGAAGTCTGAAAGCTTCACAAAAGCCCATGGAGGCCGTCATGCAAAAAAGAAGACTACACGGAAAGTCTTTAGTTATCATACAACTGGTTCTCTACTACTTTGGGCTTGCCAAAGACAGGAAGCCAGTCTGCAACACAAAGGCTGGCCTGGAGAAAAAAGAGAAACCCAATCCAACAATGAAGATCATTATGTTCTTATTCAGACTGTAATCAGAGCTAAATGATTGCTTCTGGACTAATCACTCTTAACAGCTCATAACAATTTTATTTAAATCTCAGTTTTCACGTTGCTAGGTTATGCCAGACTAATAGCACACAGATCATAAAATTATTTGGGTTAAATAATTTAGACTTGATATAATACCTGATCATATTCAGTATATAAGGAGTGTAGTCATGAACATGAAATTTGAATGTACAGGTTTAAATAATTATCAGGTGGTGTTACGGGAGGCAAGCAGTCCCTCACATCTGACTGTGACTGCAGATTAGCATCTCAACTCCATGGTTGTTTTGACAAGCACACTTTTCCCAAGACAATAAAATTCCAATTAATACACCCTCCTCCCCAAATATGCCATTTCGCTCAGAAATACATCACAATCCATTAAAATTTCTGTTTAATGTTGTCTTTAAACCCTTACATGTCTGGATCTATAAGAAATGAGAACATTATATTTGCAAGTGGTGCAGCATTGCTGCCTGACAGCTCCTGAAAGCAGTTACTAAAGATAAACAAATAAATGAATGAATGTTTAGCTGTTATTGCAGCCTACTGCTGTTTCTACATTTTAATGCCATTGTACAAAATCATTGATATACAAATATTATAATGTTCCAAACACATGTTTTGGTTCCAAAAACTTGCCATAGGCAAAAAGCCATGAAAAACAAACCAATATACATTCCTGATATTTTTATTTTCCATTGTGAGTCAATGCATGAAATTTATGACAACTCGATGCACACACCTGAAACAAAGTATTATTCCTTTAAATCAGATAAGAAATGAGATAAAATGCCAGTTTCGAGTCATCATAAAATGTTTGCAATCATAGAAAATGATCCTAAGCTTGCACTGTCAATGTTTGATAAAATATCCTCTGACTTTCCTATTAGTATAAATGGGGTCATAAAGCAGGAAAGAGTGACATATCCATATGACACTTTCCAGGTAGTTAATTCAACTTGGCAGCTCCCTTTGTAATCTACTGTCTCTGGAATAGGGCTGCAATTTCAAATGGATCTTTATATCATCACTGGTGCAAATGTGTTGTACGGGAGAAGGGAAATCAGGCTTTCAGCATGGCTGTTTTACAGGTGAATTGAAGAAAAGGCTTCCTGCAGAGATGGTGATTAGTAACGTGAGCAGACTTACATAAAAATGCCAGCCATTAGGACAAGGACGAGTTTATTCAACTCTACTGAGGTCTTGGTGAGCATTTCTGCAGCATTATACATGTAGCTGGCACTGACTGAGTTTGTGTGTTGCCATGGAAATATAAACTGAAACAATTGAAATAATTAATTCTGTTTATTTGTTTGATAAAAAACATAATTTCTGTTAATTGTGATAACCTTACTGTTCATGATTTATAGAAGAAATGTACTTTTTATTTTATGGTTTCATTTCCTGTAAGCTACATGGTAATGACATATGACCCAGATGTTGAGTGTCAGAGAATGAAAAAGTTTGAGAAGCGCAACACTGAAGTTCCCTACATTAATAATTCTACTCCATTTAATTGGTTATTACATTACATTATGTACTGTTATGCATTGTTATATTGTTCTGATGTCTTTGTAGAAAGTGGATGTACGTCGATGCATGTGGATGTATGTTTGTACATTCAGGCTAATTGTGTGTGTTAGCATACGATCTGCAATGAGTTTAATTGAGAATGAGATGCCATATTTATTTATTCACTTTTTCTGAGAATTGTGTTTTATTTTTTCGTCTAGTTTTCATGGTGATTCGTGGTATTTCATGATATATAAAGCCAACTGGGAACTATCAGTATGAAGCGTGGATTTAATTGAACAGTGTAGTTACAATACCCTCACATAAAGTTTATACAACAAAATTCTTTATCACACATTTTGCCATTTTGAATTAAAGCAACATAATGTAACATTTTCGGTATGAATATTCCCCATTTCATCACTTGGATAGGCACGGATGTCCTTCACTATTATAAATAATATCGGAAAAATCTATGCTGTGCATAGGTCACAGAGTCAGTTAAAGCAGCTCTTGCTGACATTTAGTTGCACTGATAAATACCATGACATTTTACAAGATGGCCTTCACTTAAAAGAAGACCCCCAATGAGGAAGTGTATCAATTTAGCCATCATCACATACTCCGCATGAAGCAGACTCAAATATGTTTCTGTATCCTGTTATTTACCCATTCAGCAGCATGTTCGCACCAATTACAGACAAATCAGCCAACACGCAATGACTTGAAAGGCAGACTTTACCGCTACCTTCAGTGCTTTGATCAAGTAATGCCATTCAGCTTTTATCCAGTTTGGATTCACAAACAAGCCGCTAACCTCGTTCGCATATAAAAGCTTTGGCAGCATCTTTGTTCTGTCAATTTTTTTAAAGGCTTGCTTAAAGGCTTGTGTCTTATTTAGTTGAAAGGCTATTAGAAAGCTGCAGATTTCTCTGTGATTTAGATCAGCCTGTGGTAGAGTACCTGCCATGGAAATCAAAGTCAATATTACACCACTTTAATGTTACTAGATATATGCATGTCAAGAACAAGAATTAAATAGGATGCCAGATGGTCACCTACACTTAACTTAGACCTTGTAGGCTGTCATAAAGTTGGGAAATGTGCCTATTACCTAGCTGATTCGTCAATCCAGTGATTTTTTTTTTTTATTAAAGAATGATGTATATTTTATCCATTTATAGATCAATTTAATGTTATGCAACATCTGGGAAACAAGTTAGTTCCTGTTATCACTTACATTCTAGCGACTGTAAACAGTCACTTCCACACAGGCCTCTCTTTTTTCTCTGGAGAAGTTAAAAAAGTTAAAAAAGAAGTTTAAGAAAAAATTCAACATAAAACATAAAGTCCTCTGCCCTGAAGACTTTCCTGTGTTGGAAAACTCAAAGGAACAACGTCATCTCTGACTATTACAAAGTGCAAAGACGCTGGAGACCACTTCAAAAAAAAAACGTTTAAACCTGTGATTTGCCTGGCAGCTGGAACTACTGCCAGAGCTGCTGTTATAGAAAATGAGTCAACAACTTCTGACCAATAAGAATCAATGTTAAAAAAAATGGATTCTTTACTTATCATCATTACTCTAGCAGCACACATTAACTGTACGAGTATAAATAAACTAATTATATATTAGACACCTAAGGCAAATATATGCTATCATATGAATTTATTCAAGCCACGAGAACTGATTTTTCCATCTACAGACAGCAAACAAAAACACTTAAAATATTCATTTAAATCATTTGTGTTGACAAAATCGGTCTTATTATTATTATTATTATTATTATTATTAAAATTGCAGTTAAGTTGAGTTTGACATTATTTATACTTGGTTTCACATTATTAAGCTTGAGATTAAGAAACAGATTAGTGTGACTGGTATAATTAAAAAAAATTGAAGTGACCAGCTAATTAGGTCTGTGACTATAACAACTAAATAATAAATGTTGTAATTATAATAACTTTCACAGTACTTGACTGTTTTCTTCACCACAATTACATTAAAAAAATAAGAAATAAAAATAAAAAAAGCGCCACAGATGTATGGGTGTCCCCAAGACATTGCATGCTTTTAAAGTGTAACTCTGCCCTTTGAAAAATAGCTAAACTACACACACACACGCACACACACACAATGAGAGGGAAACAGGTAGTCACTGCTGAGATCGATGGCAGTGTAGGAGTTGCTGGAAGGGAAACCGGGTAGCTGGACAACTGTGATTTTCATGCTTGAGTGACTAATTAAATAAAATGTATTTCGATTTTATCTATATGGTGTTGTTACCAATAGGCATGGTCACAAAGCAGCTTTACAAAAATTCAGGTGCAGATTTATATGCCTAAAGGCACAGGTGACATGGTGAGATGACATGGTGAGCAAGAAACCCTCAATCCTCAAAGGGAACCTCATCCTCTCAGTAGGATAGTGAGATGCTTGCACATTTAAAAAAATACAGCTATATAAAGAAAAGACAAAGAGTACTAAATGTGTTGAAAAGATACACTGTGTGCATGGAGCTGATATAAAGAAAAATGCTGATTTTAAAAGATAGATCATTTTTCTACCACATCACCTCTTTGACCCAAGATGATTCAGAACACGCGTGATGTGGTGAGCCATACCAATGTGAGCTTTTGGCTCAAACCACAGAAGAATTAGTGGCAGAATATAATCGTGAGTTGGAGCGAATGGGAGATGTAATTCTCAGCCAGAGCACTGCAGCCATCTTTAGTTACTGGTATTTTTTCAGGGCTTTCAGGCTTCAGTCCTATCTTTAGTGTCTGAAAAGCTCTACAGGGGTTAGATTGGTAGATTGGCTTTGATCAGTCAATATGTTCCTACTTTTTGGGCCCAAAACACTTTGGTTGCCAGGACCGTGTGTTTTACTCATTGAAAACTCATTGAACAAATGTACCAGTTCTGGTTAGAGCTTTATGTATAACTACACCCAGCATATTTCACACACAATACAATGGTATGCTTTGGATCAAGTTTTTTTTTCTGTCTACATTTTATATAGCAATTTCACATTTGTTTTGTTGCCCATATGGCTTTGAACCACAACAGATACTTCAGATTATTGTTAGAATCTAAAACAGCTTATAGGGTGTATCATAAAATAGGCATAAGGTATGTGTTAAAAAGATTATTAATAAGATTAAGTAAAGAATAAAACACATCAGGGCATGCTGTTACAGGAACACAAACAATGACCCAATGGTCAGATGCAGACTGGCTGTTACTGTTATCACACCAAAGTTGATTATTTTATAGTAACAACATGTGGTGAAGTGTTTTGTTCTTCTTGTACCACAATTATTTTCCAACACTAGCAATTCTTGTACGTTTTAATGAATGACATGTACTTATTAATCCATTTATACTGGCATTTAATGTTGTGGAACATCCTTGAAACAAGTTAGTTCCTGTTATCACTTACATTATAGCAGCTATAAACAGTCATTCCCTCACCGGCCTCCCTTTTTTCTTTCTCTTAAAATTATTAAGACAAAAAATTATGTTCCAGAGAAACAGAAAAAAGTTCTATCTTATAGCCTTTTCTGCATCAAAAAACTCACCTCTGATTGTTACAAACACTGACACTGAAGACTCATTCCAAAAATGTTAAATTAATGTCTCTATACTGAAAACTTGATCATATCAATGATTACACGTTTTTTTTTCAGCATTCGAATCCCAGTGTAAGTTGTTACTATAGAAATGCTAACAACCACATTAATAGGAACCTGTGGTTTGAATTACAGCTGGAACTACTGCCAGAGCTGCTGTTATAGAAAATTAATCAACACATTCCAACCACTCAAATTCAAGAATTCAACAGCGCTTTGATATTATTTAAAAATGCGAGCTTTTAGCAAAGGCAATGCTAAAATATTATTTGTTGTAGGCAATAAATGTGACACCATCTAGGTTACCACATAAAAGCCTTTCAATCAGCAGCCTAAATTATAGAAATCTAGCAGAGTAATGCTATATCAGGCTGCATGAAAAAAAAAAACAGAATCAGAGGTCTTTTTATGCTGAAATGAGTTTTCATGGTGGGCAGAACTGTATACCCGCGGCTGTAGGTGCCATCTGCCAGGCAGTACCATACTGTTTCTGTTCATTTAATATGCTTCATCAACTACTTGACTCTAGATCATAGAGTCACTTTATAAGTGCATTGCAACAAGCGGAGTGAAGTAGAAAGCCTTTGATGATCAGTGGTGTAATTAAAGATGTGATTCATTTAGCAATTCTTTCAGAACAGAAAGTGCTTTGGAGCTGCTCGACAAGTTCTGTTTTTGTTCACAGAGAATACGCTATTTTTTTCCTGATGATTTGTGGTTTTATGTAAAAGAGATCAATTAGCAGTCTAAAAAGCCCTGTTCTTTTTGCTCCTCCTAGCATGAGGCTGTCAGATGTTACGTGGGTTGAGAGAGCAAAAAAAAAAGTAATAAAAGAATTACCAATTAAGATGTTACTTTTTGTACAGTTCAACCTTGCAACAAATCTATTTCTAATCTTTTTTTTAAATTATTTTCAGTGTGCACAGAAACAGTGGGACCATTTTAGCTTTGGGAAATATATGTGTAGTATGTTACAATATTACCTTAATATTCGTAATGCTCGATTTCTATAGCATCCATTTTGATGAATCTAGTACTTTGCACTAATGCTTTTAAAACATAATATTATCATTTTCCCCCCCAGAAATGTTTGGTACTTGGTACTATTGGACATGCTTCCACAAAAATCAAAAATGTGTGAAAGTCTGATAATAACCTTTTGTTCATCGATGCAGAATCTTTTCAAACTCACAATGAATTTGAGTGTTTCTCATGACTAATATGACAATATGACTTCCTATACCAGCATGTGTCAAAATGTTTTATTCCTTTTATACCACAAATATAACCACTTGCTGCTTTTAAAACAAAAATCATTTTTGTCCAAAATTTGTTAATCTTTTATTAGAAATGCTTCGATGTTCTAGATTTAAATGTTTTGCTACTTCACAGTTTACTGTTTATACAGGATTAAAAAGTCTAAAAGGTAAATGAAATTCTTAAATTGCAGAGCTCCAACAACAAAGCAATCAGTCATGTAAGGAATAACACAAGACAGATTGTGCTGTTATATATAACGCAGCATAGAACAGCATGATCTGGAGTGTGTTATTCCAGTTATACCACAACAATTTGCAGACAGTTACAATGTTTCATTTATTAATGTACGAAATGTTTTTAACAGTTTTTAACACATTTTAAACACATTTTAACGGTTTATAGTTAGATTTAATGTTGTGGAACATCCAAGAGACAAGTTAGTTCCTGTTCTTACTTATGTTATAGCCGCAATAAATAATCACTCCCTCACCAGCTTCTCTCTCTCCCTCTCTCAAAAAACACAGCCTGTAGTTTTACTGAGAAACCAGAAAGCGTAAATTCCTCTGTCCTGGAGACTTTCCTGAGCTGGGAAACTTTGACTGTTAGAAAGTGTTTACAACAGAGACTCTTTCCATAAATGTTAAATAAGTGTCACCACATCAACCATTATATATTTAACTTTGTTAAACAGCAATACCGTGCAAGTCCCTGTGTATGAGCTGTTACTATAGAAATAATAACATATTAGAGTGTATTAATATTATCCTATTGTTATGTTACAGCTGGAACTACTGTCCAAGCCATGCTATTACATGCAAATAATGCATGCCTTCTGACTGAACAGATCATACCATGCTGTGGTATAAATAAATATATAAGTATATATATATATTCACTGTCCACCATTCAGAATGGCCAGGCTAGTTTGAGCTGACAGAAAGGTTACAGTAACTCATATAACCACTCTTTACAGCCGTGGTGACCAGAAAAGCATCTCAGAATCAACAACACACTGAACCTTGTGATGGATCTGCTACAACAGCAGTAATTTGAGGCTACAGTAGGCACAGGCTCAACAGAACTGGACAGATGAAAACTGAAGAAAAAAAAAAAAAACATTGCCTAGTCTTTTTCCAATCTTAAACTGTCCAGTGATGGTGATCCTGTGCCCACTGTAGCCTCAGATTCCTGTGCTTGGCTGACAGAAATTAAACCCAATGTGGTCTTCTGCTGTTGTAGTCCATCCACCTCAAGGTTTGGCATCTTATGCATTCTGAGATGCTTTTCTGCTCACCACAGTTGTAAAGAGTGCTTATTTGAGTTACTGTAGGCTTTCTGTCAGCTCAGAGCAGTCTGGCCATTCTCCACTGACCTCTCTCATCACTTTCCACACCCAGAACTGCTGCTCACTGGATATTTTTTGTTGTTGTTTTCTGCACCTTTCTGTGTGAACTGTAGAGATCACTTTTTCCAATTCTGATATTTGATGTGAACATTAACTGAAGCTCTTGACCTGTATCTGCATGATTTATTTATCTGCATTTATCTGCATGATTTATCTGCTGCCACATAATTGACTGATTAGGTAAGAGTGTAATTGGGGTACAGGTGTTCCAGGTGTGGCTGGTGAGCGTAGTACAAGGAATGTTGTGTGAATAATTTAAAAAAAATATGAATAAATAGTATAACTGTATACGTATGGTATTACCAGTGAGTATTGATATACAGTATGTCTATGCATAGTAATTTATGTGAACAATTAGGAGGGCGTGTAAAGTGTTGAGTGCAGTACACACACTACAGTACAAAGATAATATGGAATGTGCAATGTAGTTAATGTCCACGTAGTGCATTTTATGCTTATTCAGCCATTTTCATTGGACATTCTTCAAAAAATAAAAACTGCATAAGCCTATGTGAAGGTCTGATTCTGTGTTTCTATGTTTCACCCATTGATGCAGAATTCTTAAAAGGAAATTCACAATGCATAGAAGAATTGATTATATTCCTCATGCCTAATGAATATGACTTCTTTCTCATAATAGTTGCAAATTGCAGAGCTTTTTTTCGATACAAAGCTGCAGAAGAAGAATGTTATCTCAGACTCTTTTCTCTTGGGTCTCTTATCATCAACGCATAATGTAGGCTTCATGTAAGGTGTTAAAATTCGTCCTCCTAAAGCTCTTATCATGGTGCATTTGAAGAAAAGAAAAAAAACCCTGACTGCACAATCAGAGTGGAATTAAATATAAGGTTATTCCGTAGCAGAACAAACAGTAATCGTAACAAGATCATGATCTGCAATGGGCAGACGTCATGCTGCGCCATGCTGCATTCACACTGCTTTCAACTAGGAAATGTATTAAGACAATCAGGCTTTGGCTGTTTACATCTCAAAGTTGTTCAGATTAGCGAAGACAGGCTATAATTTCCCATGGCTCTCATAATCTTTATGTGATCAGTCAGAAGTGTAGTAGACAGCAGTGTGGGAGCAAGAGGACAGTGATGAAAGATACAAGTGAATTTATTTGAGCCTTTGCTTCAACAAATCAAATGTTAGGAAAGATTGATCAAATGTTTTGAGTCAAACTAAAGCTCTACTTACCTGATAAAAAGTGAACTGCGGGCTTCAAAGCAAATCACAGGTTTCTATTAATGTGCTCCTTCTCATACATTATTGTTTCTATAGTAACAACTAATGCACAGGGATTTCTATGGCAGGTATTCCACGTAACAACTAATAATGAACAGATTTTTAAAATGTGCTGTTATTTAAGACAAACATGTCATTTTTTTCTGTGAGAAGAAGTTTGTTAAACAGTCAGAGGTAAAACTCTGTAACTTTCCTGTATATTTTTCATCTTATTAACTTCAAGAAAGAAAAAAAAAAAGAGAGGCTGGTAATGGAATGACCATCACTTATTCTGTAGCATAAGTGATAACAGGAGCTAACCTGTTACTTGTGGATGTTCCACAACATTAAATGTAACTGTAAACAGATATAAAGTTTGATGTCATTTTGCTGTGGTATTGGGTTTTATTCCCTACATATTAAACGGTTCACTGTGTGTATCACTCCGCTCATTTGTGTTTGCCACATAAAATTCCACTTCCTAATTCAAAACAGTTACTACGGTAGAGTTAGCATCAGCGGACATGGCAGAGTATACTTTTCAGGAATATAACTTTTGGCTTTAAATATGAAAGCTTGTCAGATGAAGATGAAAAGAATGAAGTTTTTTGTTCATTTCACCAGAAGCACCTTATAATGACGGGAATCTACAAATCAATGTGAGCGAGCTAGCTGACAGGCTATAAAGTTAAGTGTGGATTCTTCTGGAATCTATTTCCATTAGCAGAGCAAAAATAAACAAAACATATGGCAATATTATCTCCATAATGTCACGTACATGATATTTATAGTTTATATTCTTTGTTCATAGAACTGTTGTATAAAAGCTATATCACACGAGCAAGAGTGCGGTTATATACTGAATATCGGTATGGCTATGATTACCTACAGCCAAATCACAGCTGTGGAGTTTCAGAGTGTCTGTGTGGAGTTGTGCATCTTCTCCCTCTGTCTTCAGAACATGCCCCAAAAACATGCCGATAATTTCCATTGCTTTTAAATATCTGTCAATAAATCTGAAATTATTTTAATATTGAATGCTGTATGACAGTGCAAACCTTCTCAAAAGTCAATCTCTAATTATAACATCACAATAATATTGTAATCTTTGATTAACAAATAAGACAATTATTGTTATACGTGTTTTGGAATCATGATTTGTTTATATAAGAAAGATTTTCATTTTCATGTTTTTCCAGATGTGTGTCTAACCATCAAATGTAGATGCACTGTATCACAGTCAATCAGTCAAAAAGAATTCCTTATAATAATCAACTGCCCCAGTTGATGAAAATAATATGATGATTGAGGAAATGTCTTGCTTATTAATTTGAAGAGAAATCCATTCTCTGGAGGGCACATTTGTAAACAGCACTGAATATATCATTATGAGCCTCAGCCTGGTCTGTAATTAAAAGATAGTGGCTGGAGTTGCCGCACTGACAGCTCTGTTTAGTACAGCATGCAGTGCCATCGATTCTAATAAAGGGTGCAGATAATTTCAGGTAGACAGGAATTTAATGATTAATTTCCTCTTTGGTTTTCTCATGATCATAATAATGCGTTAGACAATGTGCCGTTGTTGTCCACATAGCATTTACCCCTCCTGGCATATGAATATTGCGACGCCAGTAAGTGAACTTTTAAATTATGTGTTCTTTTACCTCAGCGAGCTGCCAGGATACAAATGAGTCACAAAGCATCCCACGCGATCATGCACATCCACCGTATAATAAACCCATTTCACCCAGCATGAAATAAAAGACCATTTTCAAGTTCAGTGATTGGGTTCATAAACTCTCTCTCTTTCTCTTGCCTTCTCCCCCCCACACACACTCTCTCTCTCTCTCTCTCTCACACACACACACACACACACACACACGCAAACAGACAGCATAAAGCTAAGTCAAGTTGATTTTGAAATGAAATAATCTGCTCAAATTACCATACAAGCAACAAATCAATAATTAAATTAATGCATAAATTAAACAGCAACTTGCATAATTCTCCCATCACTCATTGTTATCATTACACAAGTTCACATGCATATTCAGCTTCATTTACAAGAAACTATACTAATAATATTCAGACACACATCAGCTCCTTTCTATCAGCAGGGAATTGAATGGCATGTAATATTTGGAAGTGTGTCAAGTCGAGATCATGAGGAATCAAAACATGGGTTAGGGAAAGAAATCCAGTGCACACAGAGTGTAAGAGTGCGTACAGGAACGCAGCCAACACATACACACGAAATATGGCAGTCATGACCTGTCAGGTTCACACTATTGGCAAACTGTTCATCTGAGGGCATATACACTCAGTTGCTAGAAGGGACACACAAAACATTTTCGACCAAAAAAAGACTAATGTTTTTTTGAGCAACAAATGAACAAATTTGGTCTGCACTAAGACTTTTCCGCTAAAGCTTAAAGCAATATGCACACCATATAGAATCATTTTATACTGTAGTAGTTTTATTTATTGTCCCAGCATCAAGAAAAAGTGAAAAAAAAAGCAAAAGCGAGACAAGGAATATAGATAGATAGATAGATAGATAGATAGATAGATAGATAGATAGATATCTTTATGTATACAAATTTCAAAAAAAAAAATTTACTTTTCATACACTATGAATTCTTATCATATATCCTATACAGTACACACACCCTATACACACACACACACACACACACACACACACAAACACTGTGCATTAAAAACTCTAAAGGTTTGGACACAATTTTTACGAGTTCTTCACAAGTGAACGACATTAGATGCCCTTGTCTGGCCATACTGTTGTTCTGCAGTTTATCAGGTGGCCTCTCCCTCATTCATCAACACACAGGGACCACCACAGCACCACTGCTGACCAGATATTACTCAGGTGATGGCTCATTCTCAGCACAGCAGTGACACTGACATGGTGGTGTGTGCTTGTTGCTGGTACGAGTGACTCAGATGCAGCAGTTCATAATGCCACTGCTGCATTGAGAAACCCAAATAAACCCAGAGGCGATACTGTGGTGGTCTCTTACCAGTCTGCATTACAAAGTGCATAGCAACAGGGGTCTAATCAATAAACTACACTTCTTCAAGGGGTTGAGTGTAAAGTTAAGAGTTCTTAAAGGTTTCTAGTTTGGACTCATTTTGATAGAGAAACACAACATTTAAGGGACAACTTAAGAACCCTTAATCAAGATTTGACTTTTTTTTTCCTAAGACTGTACACATGCCTCCATCTATAAAGTAGATTATCTGATAAAACTGGGGATTGTGTGTATATCTCAGGAGTGTAGGATTAATGTTCCTAGAATAGTGCTGCAACATTTTGAGTTGGAGAAATGTTAACCCTATGTTCCCATGTATAACTGGGAAGGCAGAATGAGCATTCTAATAATGTTATTTTAGCAGATGTTTTAAAACATTGCAATATTACTTCTTATAGCATTACCACTGAAATCTACTAGAACCTGTTGAAAACATTTACAGTATTTAACAGACACCCCTTCCTCAAAGTACTTTATAATCTCCACCAGAATATCTCCTCATCCTAGAGCAAAGAGGTCAGGGTATAATGTTATATTCAACTTACTTCAGAAGTGGGACTTACCTTCTTTGGGAACTTGTATATATAGCACTATTTGGCCAAAAGTTTGTGGACACCTGACCATCACATCCATATGTGCTTTTTGAACCTCTTATTCCAGTTGGTCCATCTTATTCCATCTTAGTCCCTTTGCTTATAATAACCTCCAATCTTCTGGGAAGGCTTTCCACTAGATTTTGGAGCATGGCTGTGGGGATTAATGTCCATTCAGCCACAAGAGCATTAGTGAGGTAAGGCAGTAATGTCAGGCGAAGAGTACTGGGGTGCAGTCTGCATTAGTTTATCCCAGAGGTGTTCAGTGGGGCTGAGGTCAGGGCTTTGTGCAGGCCACTTGAGTTCTTCCACTCCAACTTTGGCACACCACGTCTTCTTGTAGCTCGCTTTGGGCACAGGGGCATTGTCATGATGGAACAGGTTTGATCCCCTTAGTTCCAGTGAAGGGTAACTCTAATACTACAGCACACAAAGACATTCTATACAACTGCATGCTTCCAACTTTGTGGTAACAATTTGGGGAAGACCCAGAAATGGGTATGTTAATCAGGTATTCACATACTTTTGACCATACAGTGTAACTGATTTAAAGGTAAGAGGTGCTACTTTGTTTACTGTTCATGCTGTGAGCAGCCATGTTAATTTAATGTCCAGGGTTTATAAGTAGGAATTCTACTTGAGTTGTCGGGGCATTTTATTTGTTTTTGTTTTTTTTTCCTAGTCAGAGGTCATAGTATAAGAATATATCAATCTAAAACTTTGTCAGAAAGGAACAATGCTGCATTCGACTAAATGTCATAACTCGTAATTTCCGACCTCCTACTTGGAAAAAACAAAGAAAATACCCCCAGAATTCCTACCTGGCCTCCTCAACCCTGAGTTCAGCAAATAACTTCAAATCAACATGGCTGCTCACAGCATCAACAGCAAACAAAGTATCTCTTACCGTTAGATGAGTTATGCTGTATAAACAAGTACTTGCTTTAGATCAAGCAAAATTATTAGGTCTATAAAAGAGACGATAAAGTTCATTGTTTTGAAGAGATAAATATACATCACTCATCACAGTTAGCTGGCTAACTTGTTGCTAACAAAAGATGAACATTGAAGTGTGTTTTTCCCCCTCACTTTAAAGCTCAAATGGACAGAGGTCAGAATGGACGTAATTTCAAGTTCACACTTTGTACTTCTGAGGTGAGTCAAATGCAGCATGAGAGCACTGCTTCGGTACAAAAACAGGATGAAAAACAGTACAAGCTGACAAAAGAAGCGCTTGTTTTTAAAAGCTAACAGAAAAACCTGTTTAAAAAAAGTGCTCCATTGTAACTGCTCTAGCAGTGCCCCCTGTGACGTCAGCAAGGCAGACAGCTGCTAGGCTCTCATGCTAATAACGAAAATGAGCATGCACCACCAGCAATTTAGCATCATCTATAAGCACATCGCAAATATTTCAATATAAACGTGCTTCAGAGTGGAATTTTCCTTTGTTCAGTGAAGAGGTAGGTCTTCAGTCTTCATTTGGAGACAGCCAGTGACTCAGCTGTTCAGACAGCCAGGGGAAGTTTATTCCAGGACAGAGAAGAGTCTTGATGTATGTTCTAATAACGTCCGCTGGCGATGAGGTGTGATGAGTCTGAGCATTGTTAGACAGCCTTTTCTGCCTCAACTACAGTCAAAGTGAAACTCTCATGTAAACTGTGCGCAGCTGTTTGTGCTCACGATTAAGAGCCTGTTCAAACCCAGGTGTCTGTGCGACACAATGGTAAAACGTTGACGAGGTCATTCTCGATCAAGTGATGGACTGGTGCAAATTGTGCCAATTGTATCACAAAACTCAAGTGCCTGTCAGACTGTACAGCCGTCCCCCAGGAGAGTCGTGTTGATTCAGTCTGCTGTTTCTATGTAAATGTGTTCAGCCCGAGCCTTTGTGAAGTGTCGGGAGTCGAGACCTGTTGCCATAGATACAAATTAAGCAGCCTGGATGTTTTCATTTGGCTTATGGTGATTGTCGCAGCTGTTATCTTGCTGGTTTTATTCGAACAATTAAAAACACAGCTCATCTGATTATGCCTTTATTTATCTCTTAAGGCACATATGTACACTATAAAAAAATGCAATTTTCGGTGGAGCGCTTTAATTAAAATGCTGCCAAAAAAGTGGCTGCTTAAATGTGAAGCAGCAGGAGGGAACAGACATGTTGAACATGTTATTCTGAGTTCGATTAACAAGAGCAAACATACACGCATTCAAAACTGAAAGGTTTCCCTGAAAGGAAAAAGACATGTATCGGAAAACGTGCAGATGGAATCAGACACTGGAAAAATACTTGAATCCACAGCACCCTCTACTGTTCATTTTACAGAGGAACAAACACACTGTTATAGAGCTACAAAGAGAAAACACTGAAATGGAGGAAATAGTGGAATTTTCAACATTAACGGTGCAGTTCATGCGGTTTAAAGTGTTTCTAGATTTATAATAATAACACTATTTCAAACAAAACAGAAAAAAGTGATTGAAATATTGAAATGCAATGGATAGGACTATTTTCTTCTTTCTTCCTTCTTAAGATAAAAGTACAGACAAATGTGAAAAGACCGGGTCTTTAATCGAGTCTAATGTGGAAATTGAATATTCCGATGGTAAAAGGCATATTTAACGAGAGGTGGTGGGCTTTCAGGAAAGGGGATGTCAATTCTTCAGTTGCAATTTGCTTCAGAGGCAGCAGGAGGGCTGTAAAAAACACAAACTGCTCCTTTAAGGTGTAGTTCAGAAATATAATAAAATGCTACTATGCATGAATAAGGCACAATCATTAATGACACCATGAGCAATATAATCCAATCCTTACTCGAAAAATAACCGTTATATTTAAAATAGTAAGACTTTAAGAAGTGAGTAAGTGTGTGAAGTTGTAGGTATTTCAACAATTTTCCTCTCATCACAAATGTACTCCATCAGCCATGACGTTATGATGTCATGATTGGTGTCTTATGTTTGCTTTTTAGTTTTGCACTGGAGCTATGAGACTAATGTTGCTAACAAGTAATGGAGGCCTATAGCTACCAGTTAGCATCATTTACCTAAATCATCACACACTCATCTCCAACTGTGATGAGCTTTTCAGTATCTCAAAGAGACCTGTTGATGTATTTTCTGAAAAGGTTGATTATTAAAAAGAAGTGATTTGCTTAATAGTGTTAGTCACAATGTGATTTGTTTGTTGTTTTTTCTGTTATTTTATGAAACTATTTACACTATATGGCCAAAGGTTTGTGCACGCCTGAGCATAACACTCATACATGCTTTTTTGAACATCTCATTCAAGATTTAGTCTCCTGTTTGCTGCTATAATAACCTCCACTCTTCTGGGAAGGCTTTCCACTAGATTCTGAAGCGTGACTGTGGAGATTTGTGTCCATTCAGCCACAAGAGCATTAGTGAGGTCAGGCACTGATGTCAGGCGAGGAGGACTGGGGCGCAGTCAGTGTTCCAGTTCACCCCAAAGGTGTTCATTGGGGTTGAGGTCAGGACTCTGTGCAGGCCACTCGAGTTCTTCCACTCACAGGGGCATTGTCATGCTGGAACAGGTTTGGGTCACTTAGACCCAGTGAAGGGAAATCTTAATGCTTCAGCAAACGAAAGATGTTCTATACAATTGTGTGCTTCCAACTTTGTGGCAACAGTTTGGTTAAGAACCACATATGCGTGTGATGGTCAGGTGTCCACATACTATTGGCATACTTATAGTGTATGTACGAATGGTATTACTGAGTCAAATTATCTATTTTGACTCGAATGTGTTATGTTATTACAAACGTCTAACGTACTACGATTTGGACACCGATCTTTACACGGAGTTAACAATCGTCGTCGTAGAAGTATTGTTCAGTGTAAAACTAAAGAAGTAGTACATTTAGGATAAAGGGAAAACTATGCAAATTTCACTTTTGGCTGAACTGTTCCTCTAACTAATAAAAGCTTGTTTTTATGCAGCGCACAATAACTATTATTTTTATGTGCAAAGGACATTGGCAACGAATAAATTATTTAGTTATTCTTAGTGCTGTACTTTCAAAGTGCATATGTTTGGCAATATATTGGGTTTTTTTGGACCTTAATTACTTTCCGAGTAGTTGTTATATATGACGAAAAGTTCGAGTCCCTAAATAGATCTCGGAAGGTTCTTAAAACTAGATCCCCAAAAAGGGTCTGTGAAGCATAGCCAGGGGGTCTGTGATTAAAAAAAATCTTTTGATTTTATTTTTATTAGTTTCAGTATCAGTTTTCCTGGTTGCTTGAATTTAATGGGTTTAAAGAAAAACCTCTGTAACCCAAAAACATGTAGGCCTGTAATAATAAACCTCATGGCAGTTTTAATAAAAATGTGCTCTGAGAGCGCAAAGTTTGAATCCAGTTCATAGATTTCTTTTAACAGTTAAAAGGCTGCAAAACATCTGAGAACCCCTGCACATTTCTTTGATGCAAAAGACATGCCTTACACAATAAACGCTTGTTTAAGGATATCAATGTTTATGAAGGAACAATGTTGGCGAGCTACTCTTCTTTACCGTTGGCATGCCCCGTTAAAGAACTCTTTAGGTTCCTGATGCACTCAAGCGGCCCTTTCCCCATCAGAGCTGATGGATGCCTGTACGAGCCTCCGAGGCGATCCCACAGTGTGAAATACTGACCGTAGTTATAGTCGAAGAACAGATGGTGATCAGTGTGATGTGCAGCTCCATTGATGAATTTCTCCAGCAGCTGTGGGACCCGGTAGTCACCATCATGAATGGAGATGGTCCATATGTTAACAAACACATAGAGGCCCAGGTAGAGTACTTTGTGCAGGGGGAAGAGGAAAGGGTAGATATGGTAGGGCAGTCCCTGAAAAAAGCCGTCTACGGGGTGGAAAGCGTGGCTGGCGAACGGAGTCGGGATCTTCCAGATGTGGTGAGGTTTATGGAAATGCTGAAACCAATTTAGAGGAATTGGAATGAAATTGTTTTAAAAAAGTTAATTTTCAAATCTGTCTCAATCAGAAGATATACACATCTGACAACTACCTTATAGATCAGCTTGTGATGCAGGAATCGGTGAATCCAGTAGATGCACATATCAGTGAAAAAGAGGAAGGAGAACATGCTAAAGATCAGTCCTGGCCAACCTGAATTACAGGAAAGTGAAAATGAGCTAGAAACATTGAAGAGTCTAATAAACAGAGTAATGTATTTAATAATAATAATAATTATTATTATTATTAAAAAGTGTATATGAATAAAAATAGATTTCCTAAATGAAATTTAGGAAAAAACATTTCATACTTTTTATCCATATGTTATGTTAAATTTTGTGATACAAATTAGTACCTGTCACTTACATTAGAACAGCTATAAAGTGTTGTTTCCACACCAGCCACTTTTTTGAACCTGTCTAACATCCATCTGTCCAAGATTTCCATCCTGCTATGCCAAGTAAAACTAAACGTGTTGTTATGTATACTAAGATTAGCTCCACCCACACTGCATAATGCAGACATTCACTGATCATTCATAATCGTCCATAGCTTGTCTGTGGTTTTAACCATTAAAGTGGGAGAAGTGACACACAAGTGGAGGTGGAGATAAAACTTCAAATTAATGCATGAACCACCAGCATATTTCACTAAGACAGTTTCAAACTTTAATCTTAAGTGTAAAGTTTATAAAACTAAAACATATACACAAGCCAAAGCTTGAATGGCTGTATGTTATATGTTTAGTGCTTTGGACTGAACTCGTTGCAGGAACATGGACGAATAATAAAGAGTAATAACAATTTGAAGAAGTATATGAAGAGAAATGTCAGTACTGGTTATGTCTGAAACTATTTGGCTTAAATGTTTAGAATATAAAGATACAGAGACACTCGGATTTTCGCACACTGGCTATAAGTCTTGGCATAGAGATAAAGCACAAAGTGCAGAGTAGAAGCATAACATAGACAAACACACAGAAATTTGTCTTACTATCCTTGTGAGGACCTTCCATTGACATAATTATTAACCCAACCCTAACCTTAACCATAGTAACAAATGTCCCCACAAGGACACGCCCTCACACACACTGAGAGAATGAGAGAGAGAGAGAGAGAGAGAGAGAGAGAGAGAGAGAGAGACTTACCCAGTGGAGATTCACCAACATTGTCATAGAGCTTGCTGTAGCCTCGTACTTCAGCAAAGAACAGTGCAACTGTAGGAATGCTGATCCATGGCAAAGATGTCATTGCATACTTTATTTCACGTCTCACCTGGTTCTGTTGGAGACAAGAAACAAGAAATGAAATAAACTGTAACAATTTCACCCTGTATATGGAAATGAAGACACTCACAGAGGTCACTTTCTAGGTTTATAATTACTGACTGCAGTCCAAGGCCACATAACCACATTTGAACAGATATTTGGGTGGAGGCTCATTCTCAGATGAGGCCCAGCAGGATTTTTAGGATTTTTTACCATCAGTGTCAGCTGTGGATTCTAAAACACCTGACCTAACTAACATCTGGTCAACGGTGGTCCTTTGATAGTCCATTTGCACTGATGGAGGTGGTGCTAGAGGTGGTGCTGATATGTTAAGCCTAGTCTTAGGTCACAGATTTCTCTCTGCAGAGATTCCCCAGGAACTTTGCTGTAAAGATCTGCAACGCATTGCTCTATGGAAGTTATGGTTTATTTGTAATACTATGCCGGCTGTCGGAGAGACAGTAAACAGAGAGTAAGGCAAACACCTGTTCTATCTCTGCTGGCTGGTCTGATGGCAAGAGATTATACTGGCTACAGCATTTCAGTGTGAAGCAGACATGCTGGGAGATTCAGTGCTAGATGCTGATTCGTCTCAGGTGGTGGGGAAATGGCTTAAAAAAAAGCGAGATCAACTGCTGTGAGGTTACCCTATTCAGTTAGAATTGTGGCTATTTTAATATCCAGCTTCAAAACAAGACTATGATTAAATCAGAATATAACATGAGCAACAGTCAGAAATTGATGTGATGCCAGAGCCAGATCCTGACACACTTCTACTGCTGTGGCTCCTCTCGCCCTGCAGACCCACCTGATTCATCATGATGCTATTTCAGCTTGGGATTTCTGCACTTGTGACTCACTTTCTGCTGCTGTGAATGGTTCCACCTGGACACCCTAAAGGTTTAAACTCCCAAAAAACAGTTTTCTGTGGAAAATTTCACTTGGATAGATTTGTACCTAGAACTTCTGCAGTAATCATAAAGAATATGGAGCTCATACTGAACATCCTGCCAACACACTTAGTACTGTCTGACTTTATAGTATACAATGATTTATAATCCAAACGTCTGGTGTCACCCAGAAGAGTTCTCAATTCTCAAGGTTTCTTCCCTTAATGGTGTCTCAAGGAGCTTTTCCTCACCACTGTCACTTCTGGCTTGCTCATTAGGGATCTAAATAAAGATCTATAGCCACATTTCTGTAAAGCTGTTTTGTGACAATGTCTACTGATAATTCATGCTAGACTTCAGCTTCGTAAGCTCATATGTTATTTGCACATTATTTGATCTATAAAAAAATAATAATGCAGTGACCTCTAAAAACTGAGGATGTTTCATTAAATTGTGGTCAAAGATGAAGTAGTAGCTTAAAGCTCCCAGGCCAAGATACAAAACTGCAGCACCGAGGTTGGTGACCACCAGCAGCCCAATGATCTGTCGCAGAGGCTCATCTTCAGGCCAGGAGGTCGGGTACACATACGGTCACTTCTTTACTGTCAGCCGTTTTAAGTCATGGTCCAGGTACGAACTAGGACACTGGACTTGTTCTCGTGTTTTCTCATTATAAGAAGCAGAATAAATGTTCATTACAGCAAGTTACAGTTTGTTTCATAAAGAGAAAATAATATGTATGGTAATAAGAATATTATCGAACTATAGATTAAAAGGGTTGCCTCTTAACTTTTAAAGAGTTCTGTTGTGATGCAGCCTGAAATGAACTGTTTCCACCCTGAAGTTCATTATTATGCTATATCAGCACACCCAGATGTGTATTATTCCTCTTATACCACAACAATACTTTGATTTCTTTAAAAATTCTACATGCTTTTTTTTTTTTTAAATAAATCTGTTAATTGTTATGGAACAATGAAACATGTTAGTTCCTGTTATCATTTATGTTATAACAGTTAGAAACAGAGATTCTCTCAGCAGCCTCTTGTTTTTCTCTCTTGAAGACATTTCCCATGTCAGAAAACTTCAAGTTACAGCTTTACCTCTGACTGTTGCAAAGCACTGACACTGAAGGGTCCTTCCATTTTACAATTTATTTGAAGAGGAATGTCTTTTGAAGTGGTATAGTTGTTTGTACGCAATTACATCTCGTACGTTCAATCTGAGTTACCTGCTACTATAGAAATGAGAACGCAGTGATATGTACCTGGACTTGCTGTGGTATAATTTATATTAATACTATTTAAAATATACGTGTGAACGGTTTTATCATAATCATTATCAGAATAAATCATAATCTGAAATATATCTAAAGTATTTATCCAGACAGAGAAGTAATCATCGTACTACCTGCTCAGCTCAGGGCTGGACTTCTGTCACTCCTGCTCTCTGTACACAGGCCAGATTCTCTACAGCACGCACAGGCAGCCAATAGCATGACACTTCCGCGTGACGTAACCGCCTTGCTTAGCTTTGATTGGCCAAACACACGATCTGCTCATGGCGTTACGGATCCTAGGAAACATTTAAAGGAAAATTGTAAGTATGGATCTGTGAAAGCTAGCCTTGACCCGAAAGTAAGATTCAGTATGTAATATGTAATTGTGCTAAAATAGAAACAATGCCTACTTTTATAATTCGAGTTTCATTGTTCTTTTCTTTATTTTCCTCTCGCACATTTATTTTTTTAATGTGCTTTGTAACACTGTAATAATAATAATAATAATAATAATAATAATGGCGACAACAGTCACAAGAACAAGAAAGCGGAAAATACGTCATCAGAAAGCGACCTGACATAAAGCTAGGGCGATATTCATACTGTAGTTTCCCCACCCGTATTTGTACAAACTCCGCCGAGAGTCACGACCCTAACCGATTATTTAAGTGTAAGGGGCGTCCCGATTCGCACTAATCGGTTAGCATCGCGTCCTCGTTTATTTATTTATTTATGAATACGGGTGGGTAAATAACGCTTGCTAGGTGGCTTTTTGCTTGGGTGAGACTAGGGGGAGATTTTTTGCGTGGTTCTTCTGTGTAGGTGTAAAAGGTGCGTGGATGTTTTACAGTGACACGTGTACTTAAGCAGTGCTGCTGATGTTTCTGTAAAGCTGCACAGCCACATTAATGTCACACCGCCAAACGAGTGTCGAGCCGACTACCTGTCACTCCAAGTCTCCCTGCCGTCTCACCTGGATCTGACTGATGATGCCTGGAGGGAAGACCGGCTGCCCTACGAGGATGTAACGATTCCTCTGGTAACTTCACAGCTCTCCGCAAACACTCAGGATCAGTGCTACGCTCACACATGACCATTTCAGGGTGGTGTCTTTCTCTATAGCGTGATACAAAACTGATGGCGTTTATTGTGATCCTCTCTAAATCCATAACTCTCTAACTGTCAAATAAATATCACTAACCCCTCAGCACACATTTATTTAATAATCCAACTATTTCAATATTAAGCTCATTATTAAAATGTATAGAGTTATATTATGGCTACGTATTGAAGTCGTACAACTTTTATTCCTGAACTTTCCAACAGAACACATTAGACTCAAGTTGACATTATTATTATTATTATTTTAGTTGTCATGGTTTAAATTAAACCCACTCAATTAATGTGATAAGTCAAACAGGTTAATAACTACACTAAATGGCCAAAAG
This sequence comes from Pangasius macronema, assembly GCA_037577455.1. Taxonomy (NCBI): domain Eukaryota; kingdom Metazoa; phylum Chordata; class Actinopteri; order Siluriformes; family Pangasiidae; genus Pangasius; species Pangasius macronema. The sequence continues at coordinate 7,610,384 of CM074959.1, read as the reverse complement.
CTTGTGAAGGATCACACCCATATGTAGGCTGTCCCTTCACTGGAAGTAAGCAGCCCAAACAGCCCATGTTCCAGCATGAAGGTGCTCCTGTGCACAAAGCGAGCTCCATGAAGACATGGTGTGTGAAGGTTGGAGTGGAAGAACTCGAGTGTCCTGCANCACAGAACTGCAACGCTGACTGCACCCTACCCTCCTTACCCGAATTCAGTGCCTGACCTCACTACTGCTTTGTTGTGTTGCTGAATGTGCAAAAATCCCCAGAGCCATGCTACAAAATCTAGTGGAAAGTCTTCCCAGAAGAGTGGAGGTTATTATAACAGCAAAGGGGGTGTTATGATCAGGTGTCCACAACTTTAGGCCGTATAGTGTATGAGCTGAGTAATAAATATATGAACTCTGATAATAGTGACTTGTGATTTAAAAAAAAAAAATCTCACTTGAAGGTCTTCGTCTCGTCCTATTACCTCCTAGGTGTCTCAGACAGTTTCTCGTTCTTTTGAAGTGGTCTGACTTGGCTCTACAAAGTTTGCATGAAAATACTCCAAGTACTGGGACATAACTGATTAGGTGTAATTTTCTATTATCAGGTTGAATGCAAGTTGTTGAGTTGTACTGTGTGTTACTGTTCATTCATTCACTGTTTTTCAAATAAAACTTACATCTGTAAATGCCAAAATGTCTCTATGGCTGAGTAATGCTTTTACTTGAATTTAGAAACTTAAAAAGTCTCACTTGTCAGTTTTCCGAAGGAACATGTACATTACTTAATTACAGCTTCTTAATTTACACTATTAACTTGATAATAATATCAACATGGAGACCGTCATTTTTCCCTGTATATGAAAGATACCTGCTTGAGGTATTGATTACACAAAGGCCTGAGGCAATAGGAAAAGGCACTAAAGCACTTCACTGATCAAGAAATGTCTAGTTCCTACGAATATGCAAATCGGAAATTCCTCCAAATTCTACACACACCCGCTGTAGATATTTGCATATTGGACTGTGTTCTGAGCTCCAACTGTTTCTTAAAAGAATTGTGCAAAAGAACCAGTGACAGTGTTCACCATTGACCAGTCTGTAAACATCTGTTTATAATCACTATTAACCTCAGAGACTACAGGAATTAACTTAGTTTCTGTGGATGTTCGACACCATTAAATGTAACTATGAATGGGTAAAAAAGATATATTCTTTAATGAATAAAAATTGTAATCAAATTGCTGGTTATTTGAGGAATAAAACTCTTCAGGATGCGGCGTTAAAGGAACATCGTGAACTTTTCACAGGATGGTCAATTTCACGTCCGCACCACACCACCCGATTGTTAATTATTTCTCTATAAATGGGGAGAAATAGAGAGGGGCGTCTGACTCTTTGAGACATTTTGTAAAAAAGGGTGAAGTTATACGGTATATAAAGTGCTCTGCTAACTTTGTTCATTTCAATGAAGCAGAATGTACGACTTCCTTCCTTTCTGTGGGAAAAAATAACACTAAGCTGGATGACTGATGCCCTGTGATGGATTGGCACCCCATCCAGAGTGTCCCCTGCCTTGTGCCCCTTGTTCCCTGGGATAGGCTTCAGGTTCCTCTGCGACTCCGTGTAGGATAAGATGGATGGATGATTTAGTGTTTGAAACATTCCCTGGACAGTTAAACTCAATAAAAGCTTGTGTAAAGCCAGATTGTTAAAGGCACTGGGAAGTGTAAACGTAAACCTACTCTGCTGGGTAAATGTGTAGAAAACGAACTGTAACTCGAGAAGGACTGAGCGTTGTGCAATTTATTAGTGGTTGTTAAAGTAACACTATACTACTCAAATCAAGGATCTGGAGAATTTTAACTTCATCCAATTTAATGTTCTATAGCAATGCATCTATGATCCAAATTCATCAAAAGAGATTTTAGCCTAAAAAACCCCTGAAGAGATTTATGGATAATGTGGGGGAATGTATATATACACTAACAACACATGACATTAATATCTGGGGGTGGATTTTCTGTACAGCTTAGAAGAATGTTGTAATAGCAAAATTTGTTTTGCAATGAACAAACTCTATAGTGATAATCACTTACACGCCAACATCGACTGAGCGTCAGGCTGAATTAGGCTCGAACATCTCAGCTCCAGGGAAAGGCTCCAGCTGTGGTCATTACTGCAGCAATCTAAACATGTTTTTCAAATTAGTCCCATAAAGAATGCTATACATAAGCTTTTATTTAGCATTTTTCTAGTCACCCAACCATCTTTTTCACAGTCTAAAAAAAAAACCAACAGAAAAAAAACAAGGCAGGTTAATTTCAATCATAAAAGTGCCCATAACGATGAAAAAAAAACACTTAATAAGACTATTGGCGAGACCTGACAAAAGTGTGATACAAGAGACAGGGCAATCCCTCTTATAATCAGAAGCATGTCGTGTAAAAGGTCGCTTGTAGTGTTCGTCCTGACTCCATTAAAATGAATTACAGATTAAATCACAACGTTATGCAAAAATTCCTTTGCACCTTTACAACATTTAAACAAAATAGAAACATGCATCTGGTGTGACCAACACAACCTCAGCTTCCCCTTTCTTTATGTGTATAAGATTTATGCTTATCTTTGAGAAATGAGACTTTCCTATCTCACATAGACCATGTGTTCAGAAATACATGTAAAGCACAACTGATACAAGTAAAATACATGAACAGACCATTTCAGCAAAGGGTCCCGATGGAAAATTTTGCCCTAAAAGATGTCTAACATATTAATTGGAGAAAATATTTCATCAAGGTGCTGGTTTGAAAATGTGTCTAAATAAATGTTACATTTCCGTTTTCAGCTGCTAGCTTCTGTAACCATAATCCTATAACTAAGTCTAAAGGTAGGAAAGGCAACTAAGCTGGTAGGATAATTTTGAAGACATTCCTCTTATAAAGGTGCCAACATTGCTAACACAAAAATCCCAGTAGACAGAGAATTTGACCACGCACAAAAAACACTCTAGCCAATGTCATTGGGAAAGACGGTTCATTTCCCCCATACGTGTGACCCAGTGAAACTGTAAAACAGCAAAGCAAAAGTCCAGTGTGGCCTCTTCTTAATAATAAGTAGCTCCTCTGTTTTTTATATCGACCAAAGAGTCCTGCAGTCACATCCATTTGTTTTCTACTGGCTCACAATAGCAGACGTTGCTTTCACGTCTCGTATTCTTTCTCCTTTAATGAAGTGGCTTTTATTTGCATTTGGAATAACCACTGCTTTTATCTGAAATAGCAAAGCAGAACAGTGCAGTTTTTTAGATGTCTCCTATGCTGTAGTACCAAGGGGTCAAAAATAAATTCTACGACAAAACTGTAAATGTTGGCACCTCTGCGCTCATCACCTGAAAGTTGTGATCAACTGTGGGCTCACACCAATTTACACCTCTAGACCTGCCAGTGTTGTGTGATCATTAGAGGTTTAAAACTGGGAAATTTTCAGCTACTCAGTAGAACTGATGAAGCTCTTTAGATGAGTGGCGAAATGTCCACAAGATCATACTACATCTCCCATCATGCGCTTACCACTACACATTCATTAACCTGGATGACTGAAACCCTTCACAGACATACAGTCAGGAACATGGTTTTCCTTGCCTTGTGTTTCTGAAGTGGGAGAAAGACAAGGCTCACTGGTCAACCCACTGGCACTCTTAAACTTTCATTAACCAAGCAAACTGCAGGAATGCTTCCTCAACTACAAAACCTCATTCATCATTTGGTCCTTCACACAGTAACCTTACCATTAAAATCTAGTCTGTTGAATCAAATATATAGCAAAAATACATACATACATACAATAGTAATATTATATGGCACAGTTGGAGAACAAATGATGAGATTGCACATTTTTCGGTCTCCAACCCAAAGGTACTGCCTAGTCGTGTACACAGAGTAGTGGGAGGGTAAGATGTTAACACAGACATTCTCCTCCACCGTTACTGTAACATTTAAAGTACACAATGAATATCAAGGTACACAGAACTGTTCTGTAAGAGATAGATTACATGCATTTCTAAAATGCAAACCTTTATCCCAAAATCAGACCCAAGCCCAAGTGATTCTAATATAACAAAACAGAACATAAAAAATCCCTTATAACCAGTAGTATTTTTTCCGATATACATTGCTTTTCTGGTTCAGGTAATTGTACCATTTGTCAATCACATACAATATCTACAGTATAACCTCCACGTTTCTTAATGTCACAATGTGGCTTTTTTTACTCTACTGAAGAAATCGTGGTACATTCAGTTCCATAAAAAAGTCTTTACACATTTTACACATTACAAAATGAGAGGAAATTAAATGGATAAAGTCATAACAGTCCACTGTCCTGCAGAGGCTGCTGAACTTTTTGAAACTGTTGTCAACATTTTAAATCTCTGTGTGTTAGTCTGTTATTACACATCTTATTTACTCTGCATTAATCTCTGCTTCGGACCTCTGCATGGCAAGCTCAGCTCGGATAAAAGCACCCTGTCCCAAGGCAGTGGAGTACGCACGATTAGTGTGTGAAGCCGAGTATCCAGGGGCACCGTACAAGCTCGAACCACCGCGGTTTGGCAATGGGGTTTGTGAATGAGGTACCGGATGATAATCGTCCAGATTATCATAGTGAGATTGCTGAGTAACAGTACTTTGTCTCTGTCCATGCGGTTGGTGAGAAAAAGAGTCCTGCGCATGAGGATGATTAGTTTGGTTGTAGTGATGTCGTTCTCTAACGCTATGAGATCTCTCCGGTTTGGGAGGAGGCACAGGCTTAACAGGGGCCGTCTTCTGGTCATCTTCACTGCTGCTAGTGGTTTTGACCCTTCCTATATGCTGCTCTGGATCTGGGCGATCATATTGAGCTTGGTAGCTTCTACTGTCTGGGTGCTCCTGCCAGTGTTTACTGCTCATCTGATTGTCTCCTGGCTCACACTTGGACTCAAGATGGCTACCTTCTGATAGATGTGGCATGCTTCGTGGGGGAGGTTGTGACAGATGTGAATGGGTGGACTGATAGGTCCTGGAGCTGCTTTGTTTTGGTGCAGCAACTCTGTCTCCCATTCCATTTCCCTGGCAGTGTTTCTCGGTTTCCATATACATGAGAACGTCTGGGTCTGACATCAGGTGTCTGGAGACATGCTGAGGTCCAGGAGTTACACTGCATCTCCCATCTTTTCCTTCAGAAGTGACCAACACAGTTTTACCAGGATCTGACTTGCTGCGCAGATGTAGCACTTCTAATCCCCCAATATCCGCTGGCGTGTAGGGCCCCACGTTGTCATACTGCGACATGATGGGGCCTTTCACCTTTTGCCTGGCCCGACTTTCTCTGCGAATAGAATGCATCCGTAGCCTTTCTGCTTCCTCTGGATCCCAAGCGTAGTAAACAGCTCCTTTTGGGCCATGGTAGGGAGGCATGTCCCTACTTACAAATGTATGCTCTTTCACAGGAATGGCATGTCGTGACAAGTAGTGATAGCCACCTGATTTGGCCCCTGACCTGCTGAGGTGAGGACCAGCGTCACGACTACTGAATGAGTGGTAGTGGCGTAAACGAACAGTACCATAAGGATCCACGTCATAGTAGGGAACATCAAGAGGGTGAGTGCCAGAGTAAGGGCTGTACCGGTACTGGACTCTTCCATTCTCGAAGTAAGGTTGCAGTTGAGTGACATGATATTCCGCTTGTGAGGGCTGTTGGTAAGACTTGCAGTGGTAGACTGGGCGCTGATAGTAATAGAGATCGTCATCTGGAGGAACCTCTGTTCTAGTTAATGGCACTGACCGGATGGCAGTGGGTGGGACATGTAGAGAGTGCACCCTGCGGATTGTTGGATATGCGGCATGTCCATCTATTGAGCTGTAGCCATGGCTGCGGTGCAGTGATCCTGGGGAAATATATTCACTCCTCATTGCTTCACGAGATTTCATTGACTGATGGAAGGACCTTGGTCCAATTGTATTGTAGCGACCATCGCCATGGGCTCTGTAAGGAATCTGGGGCTCTGACTTAGATACATATGATAGATGAGGGGGCACACTGTCAGGCCGGTAATGACAACCCACGGATGATGGCCCAGCAGGAGTAGGTCTCTGATGGTAATAGACCTCTCCAGTGGGCTCTATTATGCCTGTCTCTCCTTTAGAGTGGTAAACATAAGCTGACAAATGAACGGAAGACTTGCGCTGTGATGGATGAGGCTTTGGGAGTGTGTCATCCAGTGATGGCGGCATAGATCCCTCTCCCAACATAGCACGATAAGGGGCTGCATTGGCAGCTTCAGTTTTACACAGAGCTGCTGTTGCTAGTTTACTTTCGATTGAGCGAACAGGGGGTGGTGGTGGTGGTGGTGTGGTCCCATGAGTTTGATGATGGCTAACACTTTCCATTCGAGGATTCACAGGCTTTATAGATTCCCAAGGTCTCTCTCCAGACTGCTCTGGGGATGTTACTGTTGTAGGCGCAACACGTGCATTAGGCTGATTCTTGGACTGCGTTTGAGGCTGACACTGAGAGTGAAGCTGTGGTTGAGGTTGTAACGGAACCTGTATCTTACGCTGAGGCTGGAGAACAGCTACTGGCTGTTCCAGGGATTTTATGGTTGGTGCTGGCAAAACACTTTCAGGACTCTGAATCTAAAAAAATAAAGCATAGTGCATTATTTATTAATAAACTGTATATTTCCTTATGCTAAATATGTGATGATAAGCATCTAAAATCTCACCTTAGAACTTGGTTGCGGTGTGACTACAAGTTCCTTTCTACTACTGGTGTATGTGGTGGTAGTTGTGGTGGTGCTGCAGGTTTCAGTGCTGGCTGGTGTCTGGCCAACAGAAGGCTGCTGCCTCTCTGGACTGTTATGTGTGGGGGAAAGTTGAACAGGTTGTCTAGGAGAAGGACCTTTGCTGGGAGCCACCGAACTGACAGTGTCCTCTCTATTTCCAGACATAATGGGAGACTTTTCACTGTCATCTATGATGAGATGCATGCTGGTGGATTGGGTTAGTGTTTCAGTTGGGGTGCATACAGCAGATGAAGAGGAAGGAGCAGGAAATTGTGGCACATCTGCTGTTTCTTCTTGGGAAGTCTGCAGTTTAAGGGTGGGAGGGGGTGGCCAGTCAAGGGTTTCCAGAAACTCCTGTGACCTGAGGGGTGAAACAGGTGTGGGAGATTCGGAAGATTCCCTCTGAGATAGAAAGGTAGCCTGCTGAGCAGATTCAGCTAATGCTAAAGCCAGCATGCGGGCAGTGTTCTTTGGTTGGGGAGGAGGAGGAAGTAGAGACACAGAGCTGACTGGAGCAGTGCTGTTTGGTGAGTCCAGAGCTACAGCTCCTACAGAACAAAACAAAGGGTACTAAAGTTAAAGGAGAAGTATGCTAATCACCAAGAGTAGGAAAACAAAGGGGGGCTGTTATGTGTGAGCACTATCTACTTTCTATTTACTTCTAGGGCAGTCATGCAGTGTTAAAGGCAAAAAGTGGGCAAACTAAACCTGAAAACAAAGCAGTCACTTTATCAACAAAAAATCTATTGAATCATAACTTGGTAACAATATCAAAACTGTGTAACAAAAGGAATTCAAATCAAGTGTCAAATTTGACCATTCTTACCTGCTTGTTCCTGAGCACTGATTTGTTGTAATGCATCTATCCCTAATGCCTCGTTATTCTCACACGAAGCAGATTTGGACAGAAGCTCTAGCTGAATAGCTTCACTTAGAGGCAAATCAGTGGATTTAAAAGACAATAGGCTAATTTTGGCTGGGGAATCCTGGAGAGGTGGAGAAGAAGTTGGACATGGCTGATGCTCAGGGCTCTCTGATCCTTTACTAACTATGGAGGTATCAGTAGGTTGAGATATACGTAAGGGTGGCAACACTGCAAACTTTTCACAGCTCTCAGAAGACTGGAACATAATTTTCTCAGAAGAGTTAGAAGCACTTCTAAAGGCTGGACTGAGATCAGGAGATTGCTGAAGGCTAGTAATCTTCGGTCTGACAGGCGAGACTGGCTCTGAGTCACTGGCACTGCCAGGACTCCTCTTGAGACTTACAGCTTCAGTGTCAGCAGAAATGGCGGAGCTCTCTGCCAAGGGCAGACTGCATTGGAAAGACATAGGGTCAAAGTCCAAAGTGGCCATGCCAATGTCAGGGGGGCTCAAATCCACATCATCAGTAGAGCGTGGTGGGGAAATAAGAGCTGGCACACAGATTGGGCCATCATCCCCTTCACTGTCTCCATGATCTATGTTATCATAAGAATTGCAGTGCTGTCGGCTGTCCATCAGGTCACCATTAAAAGATGTGGACAGGGCGTCACTACTGGAGCGTGGTCTGCGGGGCCGGTACACTTTAGACTCCCCTAGGATTAAACAACAGACATAACCTTAGACACTCCTAGGGTTATAACAGACATGGGGAAAAAAACACTTTGCAAATGCACTACTGAATTACCTTCAACATTGTGCAATGAACTGAGAGACTCCTCACTCTTCGCAGATCGAAGAGTGCCAGTATCTCCTCTGCTTCCTCCTAACGCCATGGCTTTGAGTTCATTAGGTTCACTTGGGTTCCGGTGCAGTTTGCGCTTAGACGTAGAGGAAGACTTGCCAAGGTTAAAAAATGACCGCCAACTGCCAACTGGTGACTTCTTTGATTTAATAGGTTGCCTTTTTCTGTACAAAAAAGCAATAGGATAATACACATTAACACTTAGAGAGCATATGATCACACCAAAAATACACCTTACAGAAGAAAAATATTTTAAGCCATTTATTTTTATTTTAACAGTAATTCAGCATACCTTTCTGTAGGGAACTCAATGACTGTGTGGAATTTGCCCTGTAAGGCAGCAGGTCCTTCTCCCACTTCAATATACTTGCTATCTGCTGTAACAGGAGAGTTGATTTGGGCTTGTGTGCGTGCCTGAGCTTCCTCTAATGTAAGCAGCTTGGTGGAAGGTGAAGGTACGAGCAGGGATTTAGGACGAGACAAAGAGTTGTGACCTACAGAGGCAGAGACAAAGAACAGGAACACAACATCATTTAGTAATTCGCTAATTCAATTAAAAATATGGAGAATCTTCTTTGTTCATACATACCAGCTCCTTCTCTGATCAGTGAACTCAGTTTAGGGCTGAAGAGAACATCCACATGGTTCAGGATGAACTCAACCACAACTGACTGTATTCGTACCTCCATGAAGGCAGCTGTTCCACTGAAGCATGCAGACTCTATCTGCTTAGACCTGATTACAAATGAATGAGCAGTTAAATAAAAAAAATTAAACTTGATATAAACTCTACAAAAATCCTTAAAAACATTATTAAAGCTTACCTCAGTAGGTTGGGGGCCCAAACAATGGCCAAATTCTTAGTGTGCATGTTGGTCACATAGCTAAATGCTGCTAGCCGGGACAAATGCCTCATCAGTTTGAGGTTCCAGGATTTTGTCTATCAAATTAATGTTAATTAAGTAGTAGACTAAATATTCGAGTATGGGGTATTTTCCAGGTATTCTACCATTTTAAGGAATCAAATCTATGTATTATTTCTAACAACTTTAAAACTAAACCACTCTCTGGATATACCTGGGCCTCTAAAAATGTCCTCCAACATCTATATTGGAATCATATTACAAGTATTAATATTATTATTACTAAATCTAAGTAAATGAAGGAGAAGAAATGTGTCGGCACAGCCTGCAGGGGGCACTGTACCCATTCTTCAAACCTGTAATGCGGAGGAGGCAGCTGCTGGATGACATCATGTATTTTGATTAGCCTCTCCTCATCTGTAGCTGCTGAAACTGCCTCCTAAACAGGGGGACAAAATTAAGGGGAGACAAAGTAATGTCACTGTTGTCCAGTAATGTTTTTAACAGAATCATCACCCTGTCTCACCCACATGAGTCATGCTCAGCCCACACTAGCTGCAACTTTCACATCACTCTGCTGGGCCAAGTGCACAAAGCAAAAGATTCAACCCCACCTCTAATGGTCATCTCGGTGTGAATGCTGCCATAGCAACCACAGAAACTTTTGTGGTTTACTTATCCCTGACTGTTTTATTTTCAGAATGCTTTTTTTCTCTAGAGATGTAAATGTTTTTGTACTTCTCTGAATATGCCCCGTGTTTAAAAATATAAAAAGCCCAACATTTTGCATATGTAAATCAGTGACACAAGCATCAATACAGAGACCATTACTGGTTTACATGGTTCAGGTAAGTGATTACTGCAGCTCTGTTCATACCAAGACGTTAATTCACACAGGGTTCAACAGCAGTTATGTATGGATACACTTTCTTGTTCCCAGACCACACTCTCTATTAAGCGGTAAGCATTTATGTGTGAAAGTGTGAGCTGTTAACATCACTGCTGTCCCCATTTAAGAAGGGCTTACCGAGAATTTCTCATAAAGTTGGTAGGTGAGCAGTGGGTTAGGCAGCTCTCGGAAATAGAGCTTGCACAGTGAGCCCACGCAGTGGATATCCTGGATGTAAACATCTTTGGTCAGATCTGGGATCTGTTCTGAATCAAATTCATGCCTAAAGAGGAAAGAAAAACATCACAACAACCATTACACACAAATTAATGGAAGGCTTATATCAAAGAGTTGCAGTAATAAATAAAAACTAAAACAATACTTATGAATACGATATTTCATCACGTTACTCAGAATGGCGCACAATTTAATTAAGAATGTTTACTGCATTTCTGGAATTTTCTATTTAATTTTTTCAGACCATAGTCAACCATGGTTAAGTGAAACAGTGGATGGGGGTTTTTCTGTATGTATGTATATACAGACAGACAGACAGACAGACAGACAGACACACACACACACACACACACACACACACACTGCGATTGCTGTAGTGGCTTTGGGGCTGCGGTTGCCACGAGCAGCTTCGTACTCAGGACTCCATCAGTGGACAGT